>SDGA01000099.1:0-284282 GCA_006232345.1 Galdieria phlegrea | reverse complement strand
TTGGCAGAAGTACAAAAACCCTCTTCAAGGTGGCACTCTTTTGTATTTATCATCCTGGGTATCGCTATTCTAATCGCTTTCATTGGATATTCACCGTCGAATCAGCTGCCATATTGTGATTCAAACTCAGAGACAGGTAATATGAAGCCCATTTGTTATCTGACAAAGTCTTACAAGCTTCTTTTTGTGTAGAATATGGCTCAACCTGTAGGCCTTGTCCATCGCACGGTTTCTGTAGTATGGGTTCCTTAGTCTGTGAAGAAGGTTTTATAGAACTGGGTGGGAGTTGTGTAGAAGACAAGAGAATCAATGTTGTGGCAAAAGAAATCCGAAGAAAGATAGACAAGATACTGGCGACAAGAGCTGGAAATATTATGTGTTTTCAAACAAACTTATCAAAAGAGATGGATGAAAACAACTTGTTGGAAGAAATTTCAGCTTCTTATGGACATAAAGTAGGTTTTTCTCATTGGAATGAATGCAGTGACATCTAAATGTCGTTCAAGTTCCTTTAGATGAAAACGTTTTCGTCGTGCGTTTGACATCGCACTGAATTCAGTTAGGATTGGTCCTGCTCTTCAAAGTTCTACCGTTTGCGAGAAAAGCAACGACAAGTTGTATTGTTATTCAACACGACCATCGCTTTCCATTTATTGTTCCACAAAACTGTTTATTTTAAGGAAATGGTACAAGTTGCTTTTCTACCTCGGCATTATTTCTATCCTATTGTACTTGTACCAATCATTCCGCCAAAGAAGATGGATTCGTAAACAAGTGAAATTGATCATAGGCGAAGTCTACAGGCAGTTGAGTCAAAACTCACATGTTACTTCTCCATCTTCTGAACGAAAAAAATTCGTTGTCACTCGTTTAAGAGATGACCTGCTTCATGACGAAACATTGTTCAAATGGAAAGATATCATATGGGAAAAAGTGGAATCTCATATCAACAATGATACTCGCGTTCTAAAAAGTAAGCAAATTGTTGATGGTTTGCCTCAGTTGGTCTGGGAATGGCAAGATAAAATGGTGACTTGAACAAGTTGTGGCGCTTTTCTTTACTGGAAGCGAGTTCTTGTTCTCTCATGTTATAGCTTGTTACTCGAATAAAACTGCACATGCTCAGAATGACTAACTAGTCATCTTTTATGACACCTCCTTTTTCTTTCCATATATGGTAATAAGCATCTTCTAACTCTTTCACAAATGATGTTCCTTGACACAAAGAAGAAGCTAGCATATCATTTCTCAAGTTACGACGAAGATGTTCCAAACGTTCCATATCATTCGCTAAAGATATTGCAATGTTTATATATTCTTCTTCAGAACTTGCAATGAGCTCTGCATGTCCTATGGACTTTAAAAGGGTTTCACCCACAGAATGTGCATGATTCCGACCAGCTTTCGTCAACGTAATAACAGGAACTCCCATATACAAAGCTTCACAAGTTGTTGTTGTTCCTGCATAAGGAAATGGATCTAAACAGATATCCACCAATGAATAAGTTTCCAAGTGATTTCTCGTCTCTGGTAAAAGCGGCAAAAGATCCAAACGATCAGCTGACACGCCTACTGCTTCAAAAACATTCTCAAAACGACCCTTGCAAACAGAAGAGGCAAAAGGTTTCGCTTTCAGAAGTAAACGAGAGTTTGGCACAGAACGTAAAATATGAGCCCATACTGCAATGGCATTGGCTTGTATCTTTGCCAAAACATTAAAACTTCCAAAAGTAATGCACTGCCCACTCTTCTTAGCAGGAATTGTAAAAGAGCAAGGAGGTGCATCTACTGATGGCGTATAACAAAGAAAACATTTGGATAATCGCCATAGATGCTCAGTAAATGTTTGTGTCGTGTCTTCTGGGTCAACAGTTCTATCGGTTAATCGATAATCAACTGTTTTCAAACCTGTTGTATTTGGATATCCAATCCAAGTTATCTGAACAGGAGCTGGTTTGGCAGCCATTACATCCAATCGGTTCCCTGCTGTATGTCCAGCCAATTCCACCAAAATGTCAATTTCATCTTTCAAAATCTTTATAAAAACAGTTCTCATCGGTTTTCCAAACAAGGAAATGAAAAGGCTTACCTTGTCACAAACACTTAGAGTCGATTCTCCAGTTATCTCTCTCCAATGCATTTTAACTGATTCAAAGCTTTTGAAAAGAGCTGTTTTTCTATCGGGCTTGCTTACGTTGGAATAAATATAAACATCTATCTTTCCTGTGTCATGATAATACAAAGGTGCTTCAATGAAATAGGAAACAGAATGGGTGAAAAAGTCTGGAGATATATATCCTACACGAAGATGACGACACGGGCCACGTGGTATGCGGTCTGGTATGAGAGGTCGCAACAACTTTTTCGCTATTTCATTTCCCTGTTTGGCAGCTTCATCTATTTCTTGTTGAACATGCTTCAAAAACTTCTTGCCCCACTTGTCATGTTCTTCATATATATAATCCACATCATATTCATCTGCATAATTCAAAGCATGGAGTCGATTTTGTGCAGTCATATTTGCTCGAGGATCAATTTGCAGACAGTGTTCATAATGTTGAATAGAGCCATGAATATCTCCTTCATCTCTAAGTAAGACACCAAGATTGTTATGCGCTTCGGCATAGGAAGGATTCAGAGATATTGCCAGTCGTAAATGCTCCTTTGCCAAGTCACAAGCTCCTATTATTGTATAAACCACGGCAAGGTTGTTATGTGTTTGGAAATATTGAGGATTAATATTTAATGCAGCCTAAAGAACAAAAAATGGAAAAGAAATCTTCTTAGAATATCTACAGCTTTTACCAGTTGCAAAACCTACCTTGTAAGATGCAATAGCTTTCTCTAAATTTCCCATTTCTTTATAGAGAACACCGAGGTTATTAAATGACTCGGTGTGTGAAGGGTTAAAACGAACAGCCAATTCATAATGTGTAATGGCACGTTCAAATTTTCTTGCTTCGGAATATGCAACACCCAAATTATAATGAGCATCCGAATAGGCAGGATGGAGAGCAAGTGATTTTTTGTAGTAATAAATACTTTTCTCAAGGTCAGCTTTTGTTTTCCAAACAGTACCCAAGTCAGAATAGGCAATGGCTAAATTATTCCTTGCCAATTCAAAGTTAGGATTGGTTTCCAAAGAACAATTATACTTCTCAATGGCTTTCATTAAATCTCCTTTTTCCTTGTAAATGACACCGGCATTGCAATAAGCTTCCGTATGATGTGGATGATGATGAATTGCCTCCATATAGAACTTGAGAGCCTCATCAAAGTTTCCCAAGTCTGCATAGGTCACTCCTAAGTTATAATAAGCTTGAGCAAAAGTTGGATACACAGAGATTGCCTCTTGATAATAAGAAATGGCTTCCTTTGAAAGTCCTGCTAACTTTAAACGAACGCCAATGTCTACCAAAAATGAAGCAAGCATATGTGCAGTTTCCAAGTCAGAACTTTTCAATGAATATGCTTTGCGGAGATAACTCAAAGCCTCTGTAATATGGTCTGGAGCGATTTCACGAATAACAGCTGAAAGTCCACATAATGCTTTTATATCGTTTGCATCCAGCATGCAGCTTATTTGATACCAATCAAAGGCTTCATAATAATGTCGTAACTTGTACAAACAAGAACCAGTCATTGTACAACATTCAGTCAATACGGATAAAATCGGCTCCGTATCTTTATCTACAGTTAGTGCTAAAGGCTTCCATTCTTCCAACCATCTTTTCATTTTTCCATTCAAAAATATTGAAGGTTTCTCTCCCGTCGAAAACATATTTCCTCGTAACTTGAAGGAGTCCAACTCCACTTCCTTCTTTATCTTCATCACATTACAACTGAACTCGGAAGAACTTTCGAGTTTAAGTTGTCTTGACAGACTTTCCAATAAGGTGGAAAATACTGAACTACAACGTTTCGAATTGACCATGGCTCTATATATCTTACTGCAGTAGTCTAGAGCACGCTGCCACTGTCCTCTAGAGTGAAGCATCTTGCATGAATCAAAGCACTCTAGAATTTCCGTTATAATCTTGTCGTCTTCAGTTGTATCACTGTCACTAGTTGCAGCTATAATTGTCAAGAAGTCCGCCAAGGAGAAGTATCCATTTGTTGAAGAAAACGAGTTTTGTTGAGCAAGAATTGGATTCTGTTGGTTCTGGAAACTGTTAGCAACTTCTTGACCAATAAATACCAGTGAGACTGTCCCTGTAGATATAACTGGTCTAAGATTTTGGGAGTGTTTTCTGTGAAACACTTTCAAATAGGACAAAGTAGGTAATTGACTATCTTCCGTCTCCTCTATCATGTCTTCTTCGCCTTCTGTTTCGGACGTTTCTTCACTAGAAACCATGCTCGACTGTGAAGAAAGGCTATGCTGTTCATTTTTTTCATTTTCTAAAAGAGTTGGGACCTCGTCATTTCAACTACACTCTCAGAAGAGGTTTGTTTGACTGTGGTCGTCTTTTGTTTGGTGAAGTCAGGCTCTTCCTTAGTAATGTTCGAAAAACCCGACAGATTATGAACTTCTTCAACAGAAGAAGACTTTAGCTCGGTAGAAATACTATCTTCTGTTACTTTATTTTCGTCAAAAGTCTTAAGTTGTTTCATTACTGAGAGCAACTTGGGAAAAACGCAATGCTTCTAATGCGGACGAATTCTTAAATTGTTTTGGCAAAGGGTTGTTTGTTTCGAAACACTTGTGCCATTTCTTCCATAGTCGCCCAGTGCACTCCTGGAAATCTATTTATAACTAATGATACGTTCCAACATCAGTAAAACCTGTGGTCGCCCACTGACATCGGGATGTATTGTATAGGAAATATTGCATAGTCGTATTCTCGATAAACCCAGTCAAACTGATCTCTCCACAAGTCTTCAATATCTCTTGGATTCATAAAGCCGTGGCTGTTGGAGCAGATTTGATAAACATCATTGGAGGAAGATCGTCAACATACCAATTCGCAGGTATCTCGACAATGTCTATGGCATTTCCTTTCTTTAAAGGCTTCATCCATTCCTCTGCTGACTTTGAATAATCAATACTTGTCCAATGTTCACCCGTTCGAGCATAGTAAGGTTGAAAATCATGGGTCCTTGACTATGATCATACTGAAACCCGTAGAGAAGCAGTAAATTGGGAGTCAGAGACGACAGTTCCCACCAGGGTGCAACATAACCCCGTGGTTCTGTCCACTCAACTGTTCAATTATCTGTACAGAACGTGCCATGACTTGTTCTCCTGATCAGGTGTCATCTGTACAGGATTCTCATGGGAATAACCGTGAACTCCAATCTCGTGCCCAGCAGCCACCACTTGGCGCATCTGTTCTGGAAATGACTCAGCAGAGTGTCCTGGTATAAACCAACTGGTCCTTTATCTGAAATCTCCTAAAAAGTTCTAATAGTCGAGGGACACCCGACTTCTGCGCAAAGATTCCTCTGGAATATCAAAAGGAGAGTTTGACCTCCATAGGAACCTAACCACCCTGCAACGGCATCAACGTCTACTCCAAAAGTAACATATATTTCCTTGTTTCTGGAGGCAGCACTATTGAAAGCAGAAGGAATAACCATTGCTATAATTTCTCTCAAAGAACAAACGTCACTTGTGTAGAAAAGGCAATCATCGTTAGCCGTAGACACAACGCACCCGCGTGATAATGAAAAAGTCATAATCCATCAAGGACACAAAGACACAATTTGTAAAGATACATTATTTTATTCAATTAGACTCTAAATCAACACAACATGAGACACCCTATTCTTCTGGCAAAAACATAGGTCAACTTACCTTCTTTTCTTGACTCCACCACGAATTAAATTCCTTGAAACCAGTTTCAACATCTCGTCCAACATAATGACTGGAAATGACAACCAAAGAACAGCCATCCATTCTTCTAAATTAAGAGGAGCAACAGAAAATATTCTTTGGAAAAAAGGCACATAAAGAATCAAAAATGTAATAAAAATGAAACAACAATGGCTGCAATGAGAGCAGGATTAGAAAAAGGAGTCATAATGAATAAGCTCTGATTTTCGGAAAGACTATTCAATGCATTCAACATTTCAATGGTGACCAAAATACTTAATGCTATAGTGCTAGCCTCCCGTCGTTGAAAAACATCACAGCTCCAAGTTCTCCCACTGACTGCCTGACAACTTTCAAAACTCAATAGATCATGCCAAGTCATTCGAGACCACCAGAATAATATATAAACCACCAGACAAAGCCTGCAACAGTTCCAATACCAACATAGAAGCCTACAGCCAAATAACGAAAGAATAACCATCCATCAACAATCGATTCATTCGAACTACGAGGAGCTTGTAACATTATATCTTTTTCGGGAGCATTGAAACTAAGTGCAGTGGCAGGCAATCCTAAATAATATTCTTCTCATTATCGACCACCAATCTTTTCTCCTTTACTTACCATCTGTAATAAGATTGACCCATAACAACTGAACTGGAATCAGTGCCTCAGGCATACCCACTAAGGTAGTGAGAAAAATACAAACGACTTCACCAATATTACTCGAGATGAGATAACGAATAAATTGTTTCATATTATTGTATATCGCTCGTCCTTCTTCAACAGCAGCCACAATAGTTGCAAAGTTATCATCCTCTAGCACCATATCTGCAGCACCTTTAGCCACAGCTGTACCAGAACCCATTGCAATGCCAATGTCAGCTTTCTTTAAAGCAGGAGCATCGTTCACACCATCACCAGTCATAGCAACTACCTCACCAAAGCCTTTCAACAAGTCTACTAACTTTTGTTTATGAATGGGTTCAGTTCTTGCGAACAAACTGGATTCAAGAACTGCATTCCGTTTCTGATCCTCATTGAGGGCATCAAATTCTCTACCAATAAAAGATTTGCCATCCAAGTCTTCATATTCATCAAAAATGCCCACTCGACGACAAATCGTTTCAGCTGTTGCTCTATTGTCACCAGTTATAACAACGACACGAATACCAGCAATTTTACATTTCTTGATGGCATCAAACACTTCAGGTCTCGGAGGATCCAACATACCAACAATACCGACAAGTACCATATTCATCTCATGTTGTATAAAAGTGGATGTGTCCACCAAATTAAATTCCTCAGACGAAATTATATTCTCTCGAACAGCCATGGCCAAACATCTCAAACTATGTACACCAGCTGATAACTTGAAAACTTGTCGATTCAATTGTTCACGTAGTTCCGGTGTCATTGGCGCTTTGTTACCATTTGCAAGTCGAATAAAGGAACATCTTTCAAAAATACTTTCTGGAGCACCTTTGACAAAAAGTAATAGTTTTTCGGTCCTTGAAGTACAATCTCGTACAAGCACACTCATTGATTTTCTATCTCTTGTAAATTCCAAAGTAGCAAGCTTCTCATAGCGTTTTGACCAAAATTCCCGACAGAAAGATGCCTTTTCAAAAGCTGAACTAAGATGTCGTGTAGCATTCAAAGAAGGATCAGGAACACCTGATTTTTCTGCTAAAACAGACAATGCTACTTCTGTAGGTTCTCCAATTTTCTCAAACATTTGACGCTCAGCATTATAAAAGATCGACGAATCATTGCACAGAGTACAAATACAAGCAAGTTCTGCTATCTGTGACTGGACTCTGCAGGATCCTTCATCGGTGACCCCCGAGCTTCTATCAAGTCTCCATTCTTAAGCTTATTTGAAACAATTGAATCAGAAGTCTGAAGTCTTGTAAAGATGCCTTCTGGACTGTAAGTGGCTCCTGATATTTCAAAATCGTTTATCACTGCCAATCCACTGGAATTCATATTCTCAAAAACAATGACACGTTCAACCGACATTTGGTTTGTGGTCAAAGTGCCTGTCTTATCCGTACAAATTACTGAAGTACATCCAAGTGTTTCCACTGAAGGTAAGCTACGAATAATTGCATTCCTACTGGCCATCTTTCTCGTACCTAATGCTAAACAGGTAGTCACTACAGCTGGAAGACCCTCAGGAATGGCAGCAACAGCAAGTGCAATAGCTATTTTAAAGTAATAAACTGCTCCTCGAATGAAACTTCCATGCGTTGAGAAGTTTCCAATATTCACTACCCATATGAGTATACAAATTACTAAAATGACTTTTGATAAAAAGCCACTAAATTCATCTAATCTTCTCTTTAATGGAGTTGAAACCTCCTCCACCTGCGAAAGATGTCGTCGAATCTTGCCAATTTCTGTTCCAGAACCAGTTTTTACTACAATTGCTCGACATTTTCCACGCACGATGTCTGTACCTGAGAAAAGTATACAATGCTTATCTTGAATAACTGCATCGTGGTCGGATACTTCAGAAACACCTTTCGAAACAGCAAGAGACTCTCCAGTGATGACAGATTGATCCACAAGCAAGATACTAGAAAGTAACTGAATGACCCTTAGGTCTGCAGGAACTCTTTCACCAACTGATACTTCCACAATATCTCCAGGAACTAGAGCTGAAGCTTCTATAGCAGATAAGTGACCATCACGTAGCACCGTTGCAGCTTCTGCTTCGTATTCTTTCAAAGCTTCTATTGCTTTTTCTGCATTTGTTTCCTGAATGACACCTACTGTAGCATTGGCAACCAGAATCAGCATAATTACTAGAGGCTCAAAAAAGGCGCTCAGTCTGTCTTCCCCATCCTAGCAAGAAACAATTATAAGTTTGCTTGTAATAATTGTCACAAGATACGCTTTCACAACCTCAAAAACTGCAAACAGAAATGAAATGACAGCCGCAGTTAACAATATCAATACAAGTCTGTCTTTAAACTGTACCAAAACAAGTTTCCATAGAGGAGTTGTTTCTTCCTTCGGAACAACATTAGGGCCATAAATTGAGCGATACTCTACAACTTGATGGTTTGTAAGACCACGTTCCTTTTTCACACGAAAATAAGCTAGCACTTGTTCTGTTTTGTGTGTCCAAGCCTGATCCATGAGGCTCGTTTGCTTAAAAGATGGAAGCGTCCGCAAGTCCGTCAAAAGCACTCAATGTGGATTGAATTGACTATTTATTTGATGAATTGATTTGGTTTGGCTTTTTAGATGAAAGTTGCTTTTCAACTGACACATGTCGTTTATGAAAAGAATGACTTGCTAGGTTGGTTTCTTGCACTTTGTTCCCTAGCACCTATTTTCTTGTATGTGTCAGAAGCATGTTTGATTCTCTTTCGTAGAGAATTGTTTGGATTGGTTGTTATTTTCTTTAATTATGGTTGCTTTATATTTACACTCTTCCTCTGTAGTCATTATTACTTGGTCAGTTGTTGAACGAGTCCGTAAATATTTTTTTAAAGATTCTTTTTGCACAACCAAGACCACATGAATGGGAATATGATCGATATGGTATGCCTTCTGCCCACTCACAAGCAATGTGCTTTTTCCTAGCCACCATCTTTATTACAGGCAACAAAAGAAGGTACGACCAACTTTTCTAAAGAACAAGAGAATTCTTTGTTTATACTACATTTAGGCATTGTCCACTATCTAAAATGGAGCAGTTAGGGTTTTATGTGTTTCTAGTCATTTCCACGGTACTTGTTTGTACAAGTCGTGTCTACTTGGGTTATCACACACTTCTTCAAGTATTAGCAGGCGTGCTATTTGGTTTTCTAACTGGTTGGCTATGGACAAGTTACGTGCAAGAAGGACCCAATGGCTTTTTTGCTCTCTTGCAGTCTTGTCAAATTTTGAAAGGGTTTTATTTTAAAGATTCTTTCAGTTGCTGTAATGTATTAAGAATAGAACAAATACAAATTGAAAAGAGCAATTGCTGTCAAGAGAAGGTTCGTGAAACAAAATGAAGTGTGGTCTTTAACAAGTATCAAAAGAAGGAAAGGTGAAGAGTCTCAATGGTCACTTAAAGTTCATTTCTCCAGTGTTAGTATTTCATCTCTATGTATGTATATCTTCTTGTAATAGAACCACCACGATTCATAAATATAAACTTGCATTACTTATTTAAACGTTTTTTCATTCACAAACCATGAAAGTTGCACTAAAAGGTCCACACACAAGGTGAAAAGGAATAAGGTTCAAATTGAGATGAGTCGCAGTGGAGATGGTTTCCAGTGGACGCGAACTGCAAAAGCAAGTTACTGCAGTGGAATGCGCCTCCACTTCAAAAAGTGTATCTCGTTCTTCAGGACACAGAAACAAGTGGACTGAATCTGATGATTATGATACAAGTGCAAAAGATTCACCAAAAGAGACAACCAATGTCCTAGAACAAAACGAAGAAGAAAACGGTTCCCCGAGCAGTACGAAAGAAGAACAACCAGACAGTTGCGATTTAAGTATCTCTCAGTTGAAGTTTCTATATACCAAAGTACCTGTGGTTGATTGTGACTTTATTCCTTTTGCTGTCGTAAAACTCTTCAATGGGGCGAACTTTCCTGCAGAAACGTTGGAAAGAAAATTCCGCAAAAGATATTCAATAGAATACAAATGGTTTCGTTTATGTTGGAAGTATCCTTGTGCTTGTCCAGACTGTTCACTTCCCTCTACTATTGAGTTTGTATCCTATTCAGACCATCACGTGAAAAGGAGCAACAAGGAGTTGAAAACGTTACGACCCCAAAACCTATAACATTTTGTTCAAAAGACTGTTTTAGGAAGATGTGGCCACAGCTTAGGAGGATTTTTCTGGGAGATGAATTAAGCCACACGTGTGAACGAAATAAGCTTCAACCCAAGGAGTTTTATTGGGAAACTATTATCAATGGAAGAGAACCACTTGAGAATGAATGGTATACAAAGCCAGTGGGTTGGACTCGGAAGTATATTCCTACAATAGAAGACATAGGGCACTGCTTGAGGTTGGAGTTTTGCTGCAAAGCATTGAATGAGAAAGGACAAGTCATTACCTCTCCATGCAAGACAATCGATAGTAAACCAGTTATTTGTGCGGATAGAGAAACATATGAAAGAAAATTCCTATCTTTAATATATTCAAAATGGATATCTTTAAACGAAAGAAATAGCTCAAGTTCTTTTCGTGTTCTTTCATATAATTGTTTAGCAGAAATATATACTTCGGAGTCTTTACATTCTCATTGTCCAGATTGGGCACTGGCTTGGACATATCGTCGTCGTAATCTTTTAAATGAACTGACACGTTATAATGTAGACATTATGTGTTTGCAAGAAATACAAGCAGATCATTATGAAGACTATTTGAAACCCGCGTTGAGTCGACTAGGTTATGATGGAGTTTATAAAGCAAAGTCGAGAGAAGCAATGGGTCAAAAAGGAAAGATGGATGGCTGTGCGACTTGTTGGAAAAGAAATCTTTTTCACCTTAGAGAGCAATTTGTTATTGACTTCAATGCAGTTGCATGCCTTCGTCACTTTGCCCATCCACAAGCTTTGAATCGTTTACTGAAAGGTAATATTGCGCTTGTTACTATTTTGGACTTTGTGGATGGTAGTGGTTCTATTTGTCTGGTGAATATTCATATTTATTGGGATCCTGAACAGACTGATGTAAAGTTGTTTCAAGTGGATGTCCTCCTGGAAGAATTGGAGATATCTTTGTCTCAAATGGGTCCAAATATTCCTCTTATTATAGCAGGAGACTTTAATAGTACTCCAGATAGTACAGTTTATGAACTTATTTCAACAGGAACGGTTTCAGGGGAAAGAGATGATATTAGAAAAGATCCTTTAGGGTTGATTGGTAATTTACGACTTCGACATGGGTTGGCATTGCAAAGTGCCTATTCTGTTGTGGGAAATGAACCAAAATACACGAATTATACGGAAAACTTTGTTGGTGTATTAGATTATATATGGTATAATCCATCACAATTGATTGCCACAGCATTACTTGATATTCCTTCTGAGGATGAACTAGTTACGTCAAACGAGTCAAGCCTTCCCAACCGAAAGTGGTCTTCTGACCATATTGCACTGATGGCAGAATTTCGTCGTATTGAGTCGGAAGATTACTTTTGAATGCTTTGACACAGTCTTGGAATGACAATAGGAACATAATTGAAAAAGTTTTCATAATTATTGAGAATAAGAAGAAAGAAATTTCTGTGTCAAAACGGATAAAGTTTCTGCAGTAAAGGCGGGTGTAGAATACCAACTTGTGTGATAAACCCTGAAATTAGCGGTGCAGGGGTAATATCAAATGCAGGATTATATACTTTTGTTGCTTCAGGTGCTATCAAAGACTCATGAGTTGGTCGTAGAATCTCATCGGCATGACGCTCTTCAATACTGATTTGTTCTCCATTCGAGACTTGTACATCAATAGACAAGAGCGGAGCAACAATATAGAATGGAATATTATGCATTTTTGCTAAACATGCCATGGTATAAGTTCCAATCTTATTTGCAGTGTCACCATTGGCAGCTACTCTATCCGCACCAACCAAACAAAGGTCTACTTGCTTTGTTTGCATAAGATATCCAGCTGCACTGTCAACTATTAATGTCATGGGAATATTTAGTTGCTCAAGTTCCCAATTGGAGCAATGTGCATCTTTTTCTTTAGTAAGACTGTCCGACAAGAAATTGGAAACAATTTCTAGCAACAAGCCCTCTTGTATCGCCGTATCAATTTTCATAATAAGCCGACAAGCACTGTGAACAAATATACGATACTCTCCTGAAGAGCCACTGTACTTGCAGCCTTCTCTTATCCTCAGTTATAGAAAACGACGTTTTAGAAACTGACTGTACGTTTGATAGACTCCACCAAAATGGATAGCAGACATCGTAGGTTGATGTTCTGTATTCCCAAAAAGTGAATCTACCAAGAAAACAAGATTTGCTACAATATCCATCAACTTGCAAACAGTATCTACGACAATGACGGACGAAAATCATAGCATTTCTACTGCATGTTTGGCATTATTATCATCGATGTCCTTTTGAATATACAGTTGTACTGATAAAATTTATTTTTAAATATTGTTGTAATATATTCACTTGAAGAAAGTTCTTAAATGGGTAAACACTCGACTCAAGAAACTCTTCGCAAGCTATTCACTAACCTTCTATTGTTCTATCAACATATGCAGCCCTGTGACACGCAAAACACCACGAAACCTGGCTTCAGCAACAATGAAGATTGATTCTGTCGACAGGCTGTTCTACAAACTTATTAATGGCTGAGAAATGGGAGAGAACTAATGAGTTCGAATCTTCTCACTAGGCCGTGGAGCTACCTGAGGGGAATCTTCATAGTATTCTTCAACGCTGATTAAAGATAAGTCTGCAGACATTCGAACTTCTCTACTCTGGAGCTCAACAAAGACAGGAGTCTGCATCGTTTAGGAACTGAAGATTTGCTGATCCTCCAACCCAATAGTGGCCAAATCTGGTAGAATTTTGACAGCGTTTGGAAGATAGAAGCCAGCATGAATAGGATAGAGAACCTCTGGTTGTTCAACGAGGAGATACTCGACGTTTACACTTGGACTCTTATTCTATGGATCAATAGAAGAAAAGAATTTTGGAAGACTGCGACGTACGGTGAATATCCGCACAAACTGAGTTGTTATTACACAACATACAATATAAAACGCCACACATCAAGGTTCATTGATGACATTCCTTTAAAAAGTATTTGTTGGTGCCGCTATTCTTATCGCAAAAAACTGTACGTTCATTTCTACAATATATAACTGAAGAGAAAACTGCGGAGGTTGCTGTTCGGCTCAATACGGTTTCTGTCTTTGCTCATGCAAGCAAACTGTGAGAGCGTCTATGCTCGAGAAGGTTCACACTTGTTGGACTTGGACAAGCTGCTAATAGCCACAAGGTTGCCTTGAGTTTATAAAGGAACACTTATTGTGGCTTTACAAGTTCCGCTTACCTGTTGAAGGCGAAACTCAAGGTAGATGCTAAAAGGACTTGCAGAGAGGCTCTTCAGATACTCTGGCTGCTAATGGACCTATCGGAACATTGTACGACTCGACAGTTGAGTGTTCACGTAAATGTCGGTTTACTGTTTCTAGTGGTTTTAAACTGGTGGTCAGATGGTGATATTAACAGGTGCCTTTGAGACGAGAAAGGACTTTTTTGAAAGCAACAGCAAGTTTCTGCCAAGTCTTGCCAGAAAGAAAAGTTCGGGCAGCTTACGCCGCAGGGCTTCTCTCTTTGGCAGTAGATTTGGTTTAGTTAGGCACAGCGGTAATTTTGTCTAGTTTCACGAATGTCTTCTTTTCCGGCAAAATTTTCATTGCGTAGACAGCTAGCAGTTGAGAAGCCTTTTCAGTTGCTCTTTGATAACACTGGCAACAAGGCGACACAAGAAATACATTTGCCTATTTACCTACTCTGGAATCTTCTCCGTAAAAGAGCTATAAAGCAGATCAAGATAGGAACGAGTCACACATTATGTGCAAGTTTATCTTGTGACCAGCAGGGAAAAATGTGGTCTATAGTAGTTTCTGCCGTTGTATAGTTCTGACAATTTGACACCACCTGGATTACTATTTATTATTGAAACAGAGATGATACGGTATTCTTCCGAAACTCCCACCAAGCATTAATTCGTGCATACTGCAAACATAGAAACCCTAGTTTTTAAATTGCAACTGCGGCGTACTCGTTATCAACGAAACGTCACTTAAGAACCAAAAATGTGCCGCCACGTTGTCCCATCAACCGTTTTAACACAAATGTCAAAATTTCTTTTTTTGAGACAAAAATAGAAAATATCCAGAAAATATGCGCACCCTCATGCTGACAGATTTGCTCAAAGCAAAGAAAAAAATGCATCAGCGGAGTGACTGATCGACAATTGCGCCAAGAGTTCTTTTTCAACAACTTGTCTAACTGGTTGGTTTGGCCAAGGTTGGTGCCGTCGTCTTCAACGCAGTGCAAGAAGTTTATGTTGCGTTATACTTTTGCTACCTATCGACCTTTTCACAATGAAGAATACACGAGTAGAACACGAAGGATTGCCGCAGGTCCTCATCCTATCGGCTCTAGACTTAGCACAAGATTCTTTCAAAATATTTGCTCTCTAAAAAGCATAGTATTTCTAGCTGTAATATGCATATCATGTATTGCCTTTACCAAGTGGACACTTCTCGGGGATTCACGGGTCTTGTGCACTACAACAAAACAGCTCCGAGGAAATCCTGCCGTGAATTTTCTGCGACAAGCTCCCGCCACAGTTGGAAGCAACTCAGCTCCGGGTGGTCCAGCAGTCCCAAAAGGTACAATAATTTTTACTCTCGCATCGTATGAAGTTTAATTGCGTTATAGGCACCACATCAGTTCAGTCAAGCTCAGTATCGGGAAGTTCTAGAGATGGAGGTACTTCCACTAGCCAGAGCTCTTCAACACTGGAAGCAACTCCCTCACAGAGTATCGGATTTTCTGCATCTTCCACAGGTGAGTTCGTTTTGAATCAGAAGAAAAAAAAGAGAGGAGAGGGAGAGAGAGATCGAGAGGGTGAAAGGTATAATGACTGTGATGGAACGACATATTGATATGGAATTTGCAGGTGTCAATGATCCTGCGAAAGTAACAAACTCGCAAGTTGCGTCTCCTTCTATAAGCTCAAGTAACCTCAATAGTAATCCACAAGCACAAGCTGTGAAGACACCTGTTGGAAGCTCCGTGGTTACTACCCAGAATTCTAATTCGATTTCTAGTTCGTCGATTATACCGGGCTTCTCTTTGTCCTCTCCATCGAAAACTAGTAGCTTACCTTCTTTTGGGAGTGAGCTTAATATTTCAGTAATTATTTAACTAACTTGAAACACTTCTTTATAGGCTTAGGAAGTTCAACGCAGACTCAGAGTTCACAACTTTCAAGTAGTCCTAGTAGTTCTGGAATATCGAACACCAGAATACGTGAGTATCTATGTAACTGAGTCCCCTAATAGTTACTAATGTATGTATCACAGCTCAAGCTTCGTCGACGACGGCCAGTACTTCATCAACTCTAAGTAGCAACGCTGTTCCGCAAACAACACCAGCCTTGAATACCCCTATTCCAAGTACTGCTCCAAGCAGTACCTCATCTACGCCTTCTTCTTCTCTCTCGAGTAGCCCAACAGCTTCGGCCTTGACAACAGTATCGGCATCAAGTTTGTCATCGTCTTTTCCGTCTTTTCTCTCCAGTGACCTACCTTCTTCTACTGGAGCGCTGCTGCCAACGGAAGCACCGGATCCAACCGCAGCACCGGATCCAACTGCAGCACCCGATCCAACGTTTGCTGGAGTACTGAGTCCTCGCAGCTCTGGAGGAGCTGGAAAGGCAACGACAGCTAGTAGCTCGGTGTCACCGAGCTCATCTGCCAGTGTTACCCCATCTGCAACACCTGCGACAACGCCAAAAAGCAGTGCAAGCCCGACTACGAAACCGACATCGTCGCCAACTCCTTCAAAGGATCCTTCGACAGCAACGGTGACACCTAGTCCTACGCCAACAAAGGATCCTCCAACGCCGACCCCAACAAGGTCTCCGACTCCAAGTGCAACAAGAAGTCCGACGCCTTCTCCGACTCCAACGAAGACGCCAACTCCTTCTCCTACGCCAACAAAAGACCCTCCAACACCTGCTCCAACTAGCAGCCCGACTCCGACTCCAACACCAACAAGGTCTCCGACTCCGAGTGCAACAAGAAGTCCGACGCCTTCTCCGACTCCAACGAAGTCGCCAACTCCTTCTCCAGTGGCACCAGTGAGGTCACCTTCTCCTACTCCTACTCCTACGCCAACAAAAGACCCTCCAACACCGACTCCAACACCTGTTCCAACTAGCAGCCCAACTCCGACTCCAACACCAACAAGGTCTCCGACTCCGAGTGCAACAAGAAGTCCGACGCCTTCTCCGACTCCAACGAAGTCGCCAACTCCTTCTCCAGTGGCACCAGTAAGGACACCGACACCTTCTCCTACTCCGACGCCAACGAGTAGTCCAACTCCTTCTCCTACTCCGACGCCAACAAGTAGTCCGTCTCCTTCTCCTACTCCGACGCCAACAAGTAGTCCAACTCCTTCTCCTACTCCGACGCCAACAAGTAGTCCAACTCCTTCTCCTACTCCGACGCCAACAAGTAGTCCGTCTCCTTCTCCTACTCCGACGCCAACAAGTAGTCCAACTCCTTCTCCTATTCCGACGCCAACAAGTAGTCCAACACCTTCTCCTACTCCGACGCCAACAAGTAGCCCGACACCTTCTCCTACTCCGACGCCAACGAGTAGCCCGACACCTTCGCCTTCTCCCACTGGAACCCCAACAGTAAGTGAGTTTGTTTTCTTATTGGCAGCGCTAATAGTATGATAGGCAACACCGGTTCCTAGTGCAGCTTTGCCAAGTAGGCTTCATTTTTCTCCTTCTTCGTTTTGACTAATACTCTTGTTTGTAGCTCCGAAACCTGGAGAGTTTGCTGTCGATGTTACAGCCAACCTTGCAGGAGTCTCTGCTCAGAGTTTTAATGCGCCTAGTAACAATAGTGCGTTTCGAAGTGCTCTGAATACTCAGCTGTCGAGTACTGTCGGCTCGACTGGTATCAACACAACTTTTGCGCGTGCAGGTTCTACTCCATTTTCAAACTTATCAAACCCCAATGCGGTACGATATTCTCTGTTTGAATTGATAGCCTACGAAGTTCGTTTGCTCAGCTTGAAGCCAGTAGCCGATGCTTCGCTATTGTTACAGGTTACAGCACCTTCACAATCTACCGCAAATTCAGTCAAAAGTGCACTCAATAACGGAAGTGTATTGAATTCAGCACTGGAATCAGTTTTTGGATCCAAAGCAGTGACAACCGATCTAACAGCAAAAGCAGTTTCTGTTCCTCCCAGTACAAGTAGCACACTTAGTAGTGGTGCAATTGCTGGTATTGTTGTAGGTTCAGTCGGAGGAGTTTTGCTCATTGGAGCCGGATTATTCTTCTGGTGGTGGAGAAAAAGAAACAAGAAGAATGTGAAGAAACCCGTATCAAGTGGTAAACCTGATAGTGCTGGTAGTAAGCAGAATGGCCATTCAGATCAATCATCTCCGCAAGATGAAGTGTTTCTTGAAGAAGGTTTTACAGATGGAGTGCCACTATCACCAAGTTCACCAGCTTCATATTTAGCTGAAGTTACGGCGTCAGATGGTAATTCTCAACAAGAAGGGATCACCGTCCTGGATGATGAAGGGCTCCTGAGAAGTTTGGCTAGAGACAGAGTTTTGAATGGCATGATTAGAGTTGCAGGACCGCGACAGGGCAATTGGAAAGTTCTTGTGGCAGACAACAGAGGAATTCGAATTATTTCTTCGTGTTGTCGTATGTCGGATATCATCTCAGAAGGTGTTACACTGGTTGAAACCCTGAGTTCCAAACGACAAAGACTTCCTCGAATGACAGCTCTATACTTTATATCTCCCAATTATAATTCAGTGAAGAGAATGATTGCCGATTTTGATCCTAATTGTGAGTTGAAATCTGAACCATCTTCCAGTGGAAGTCGTTCGAAATCTTCAATGGAAGAGATGCCACTTTACGGTTCAGCGAATGTCTTCACCACATCTCGCGTTCCCGATGAGCTCATGCATTTTATTAGAGAGTCGACACCGTTTGTGCAGAAACTTACTAATTTTACCGAGTTGAATATAGACTTTCTTGCATTGGAAGAGCGAGTATTCTCATTAGGTTATGACTGGGGGTTATGTCGTTTGTTCTCTTCTAGTCGAGAAATCGTAGATGAATCCATCGATTTACTGGCAACGAGTTTGCTTTCACTTTGCAGTGTATTGCGAGACAGACCGCGTATTAGATACTGTGCAACACAGCCAATTTCGCAGAGTATTGCAACGAGCTTGGGCTACAAACTTGATGAGTTTGAAAGAATTGTTCCTGGAGGTGTTCAAGGCTCCCAAATTGTTTCAGAGCGTCCTGTTACTACACTGTTAGTTGTCGACAGATCAGTAGATGTAATAGCGCCACTGTTACATGAATACACTTATCAAGCAATGTGCAATGACCTGTTACCAGTAGATGATAATGATCCTGCGGGAATCAAGTATGCATACAGTTGCAAAGACAGCCAAGGGATGCTCCTATACAAAGAGGCAGTATTAGATGAGTGGGGAGATCCTGTATGGGCAAAGTTGCGCCATGAGCATGCTGCAGATGCTATCGATACGCTAATCCAATCGTTTCGAGAATTTATTCAGAAGGATAGAACAGCGAAAGAAGTTTTGGGAAATAGAGATGTCAAAGATCTTCAATCTCTGAAGAATTGTCTGAATGATCTACCTGCATATGAAGAAAGACTTTCGAAGTTCAACATTCATGCCAGTATACTAGAAGAGTGCATGCGCACATTTTATGAAAAGGATTTAGAGCGCATCAGTTTGTGTGAGCAAGATATGGCGGTAAGAAGTGTCCAGATCATTATTTTTCTTTTTAATCTTTCGATATGTAGACCGGTCTTGATGCAAATGGCAAACCCATCAAAAAACCTTAGCATGCGACTTTCACCTATTTTACGAGACGGTGCAGTCTCTATGGAAGATCGTCTGCGACTTGTATTGTTATGTATTGCTACTCAGGATCTTTCGGTGAGTTACTAGTTAAGAAAAATTTTTATAAATAGTTCTCATTCTGCTTTATAGGCTCAGGATCTTCACGATTTGCTCGAATTAGCAGCAATTCCTGAAGATAAACACAGTATTGTTGATGGTCTCTTTAAATTAAATGTAACCTTAGAAAAGGGTCGTTCTAAGAAACTTAGAAGTGATCGTAACAAGCGTTCCAAAGTATATGGTAACCATCAATATGATCTGTCAAGATATGTTCCTATTGTTGGTGAGATCATTGAAGATTTGGCTTTAAGAGGGTTATCGAAGGCAAGTTACCCCTTCGTACCAACAGAATTCGGTCCGGATAGTTCTGGTAGCGATGAAGATGACATGGACAGAGGGAGAAGCAGCCGTAGTGTTAGAAGGAGGTCAAGGAGCGGAAGTGTCCGAAGAAAGAGAAGTGCGAGTAGAGATTCTTCACTAGAAGGACGATCAAAATCTCAAAATGGAAGTGATAGTGAAACAGAGCGGACTGGACGTCAATATTCAACCGGCCAATCTAAGAAATCACGTTTGATTATTTTTGTTGCAGGTGGTATCACAGCTTCTGAAATGCGACTAGCTTATGAGCTTTCCATGTCTACTGGAAAAGATATTCTTATTGGTGGTTCAAACATTCTGACTCCTAAGAAGTTCATTGAAGCTTTGAGTGACGTAGCTAAGGTTCGAACTCATTGAAAAGAAGTCCGGTTACGCCCTCAGAGTCTGTTGATAACGCAGTGTAATCTTATGAAAGACAAATATATTTAATTTGAATTCCACGTAAGACGTGAGCCGTGCCGTAACAAATTCAAGCCTAGCCATTTCCGAGTTTATCTCTTTTAAATGTAAACTTGTTTAAACTCAGTTGAAACGGAAAATGTCTCTAGAAAAATAGACTTTTTGCTTTTTCACTTTTGAACATGAACGAATAATTTGTAAGAGCCCGTCCTTCTGCTTATTACATGCATGTACGTTTAATCTCACTAGAACAACAAAAGCAAAATAAGGTTTAACAAATGAACTCATTCGAAACTGTAGATCAATAGTTCCATTCAAAAAGATGCCAGTATTCGTGCTCTGGGCTATGGAAACAGTCTGCATTGTACGAGCACATCATATTTTCCACTCATGACGTTAAAAGTGTAGAATCGAAGATTTTCAAATAACGTAACCTCTTTGATGACTTATGTATGTTTTTCTAATATCAAACCCCCCCCCCATCTCGAAACATTTCTTGAGAAATTGCAGTGAAAACCTGCTCTATACTTGGAAACTCCGTTTCAAACCAATGCCGAATACGTTTATTGTATGGTATCGTCATCGCGAATTTCCGAAATATCTATTAAAAGTTCCTGCTCCTTCCTTGCAACATGACTGTCATTATTAAATATACACTTGCCAAAATAGTCTTGGGAGGTTTGGGTTTTCATTTTTACCTTTTAAAGAGAAAAGCATTAGAAACAACTTTCTTTTGGTCATTGCCCAATATTGACAGTACGCAATCATATCTTTGACGAAATGCTCCATTTCTTCGTCCACCCTTTCTAATTGGCTGCATTACAAAAACATGGAGACTTGATACAGTAAGACTTTAGCCAGTTATCTCCTGATAAGGATTTCGATGATGATTCATCAATATTAACCCTTGTCATTTTTGGGAACCAAAATGTTAAATTTTGGAGCAACTTTTTAGACAATAATTGGTTAAGTTTGTCTCCATAGACAGTAGCATTCTTTTGATATCTGCGTTTAGTACTTTTGGACACAAGAACTGAAAACTCTTTCTTTCAAAGAGGGTTGGGTGGTTAATGGCTTGAATAATTGTTAAGCTTTGTTTCTAGTATATTTAAAATCTATAACTCGTTCGGCAACTGTTCTTTTTTAGTGCATTGAAGATTGCCTCCAGACGATGATTTTCGTGCAGATGGCATAATCCCTTCACAATACCTATTTAGTTCCAATATATTCATAACCTAAACTTTCCTAACCTTCGTATTAATATAACACTCCCTATCTTTCATATCTTCATTTTACGGCAAGTAGTTAAGCTACTAATTTGTAAATACGAAACAAGCATATCAATCTTTCAACGCAATTGAAAATCAACATTGATAAAGTTCCAATAAAGTCTATTCAAAGCCATAAAAATCTTTCTAGAGTCTGATCCGCTCACAATGTTTTGAGATTTCGAAGTGGAATTTTGGAATCCGTCTTGGTTTTAATGACAGTAGTCACAGTATATCTATTTTAAATCCGTTGGCTCGATGTGCTTGTAAAACATGCGGACAGACAACAACGCATGGGAGCGGTTGAAGAACTTTACTACTCTTTTGCAGAGTACTTCGTGGCGTGAAGTATATTCAGCGAGCTTACGGTTTATCTGTTCGGTCGAGACGATCTTTGCCCTTCGCTCAGCCGTGTCCACTGCAGCTTTAAGTTCCTTAGTTTTTGTTTCGGCACTTCGTGGCTTCGTAGTCTGCTACATTGCTCTGTTTATTTTCTTTGCCCAGTCAGTCATAAGTGCCTACCCATACATAGGTTCCGTGGTTCGTGGCGCCTTGAGTATTATAGTCGCTGGACTTATTTCAGGTTCATCCGCTCTTATATGTTTAGCAGCTTCGGCAGGAAACGCAATAGCTTTATATTTTCTGTTCAATATTTTCACATTGTTGATAGCTTTACTACGATTGGAGCCAGAACTAACTCCGCTGGGTATTTTTTCGAACCTCTTGTTTAGCTTGCAGATTTTAGTTTCTATCAAAATTCCTTTTGGTAAAGTTTGGAAAGCAGTGTATCCTACGTGGATAAGTGTATGTTTAGCTGCAGCCGCTGCTTTTCTTGCATCCATTGTTTTCTATCCCTTGTCAGCTAGAAAAGAATTGCGGGTACGTGTTAGGAAAGTGCTTGAAAACACTTCTAGTGTTTTGTCTATGTTGGAAAGATACATATGGGATTCAGAACGAGACACAGTTCCGACAAAGATAATAGAGGATAGTCAATCATTGCAAAAATCGCTTATTTTTGTCGAACCTTGGCTGGATATATTCCGTTTGAGCCACGAATATGGCCGCCGTGGAAAGCAGAGCCTGTAGAGGAATGGCACAAACTCATAGACCATGTCGATATGCTGCTAGTTAATCTAGAAGCCTTAGCTGGAGTCATCAGGAGAGGCTACGGTGTTACTCCAGCTACCTTTCAGAAAATCTACGGCTCCCATGCGAATCGCTTTCGAGAGCATTTTGAGACAATAAATGAAGAAGTTAAAACTTTGGCTGCTGAAGTGGATTGTGGGGAAAAACAGTCGTCCAAACTCAACTTCGATTTAAGAGATGAGATAGCTAGAGAAAGTCTGCTTACTTTGCGACGGTTTTGGAGAAACGAAAAGATTTTTGATCGAGATAGTTTTCCTGAAGCATTTGAGGCTGTTGCACTGTTATCGTTTTCTCTGGGTCTTCGTAGTATACAAAAGGCTATCGAAAAAGTGCAGACTGGTATCTGTAATTTGGAGATAAAACGGACCGAACTAAATTTTGCGCCTTTACGAAATTGGTTTAGTTGGTTTAATTCGCTATTTGCTCCATTTCTTAAACTCAAAGCAATGTTTGTGTTGTTGAGAAATACTAGTAATTTGAAGTTTCTTGTAAAGCACACTATAGCAATCGCTGTGATGGCATTCCCGATTATATTCATTGCAGAGTTTTCGGAAACTGAAGAAAACTTGTTGAAGAAGTATAACTCCATAACTGCAATTATTATGGCTATTATCATGTTTATGAGAGGTATTGAGCTTACAGTATTTCGCATTGTTTTGTACTGTTTGTCAACTGTCGCATCTTCTGCTTTGGCATATGCAGCTACCGTTTTTGCTGGCCACAATCCATATGTGTTATCGGTTTGGCTAGGGTTTTGGACATTTTTAGCTAGCTTGATGGCAGTATATTATCCTGCATACCTTGTTGCTAGCCTAGCATTTATCTTTTCGGAATATTTTATTATCTGTTGTCAATATTGGTTGCCTAGCTTTACATTTGTTTACGCTGCTTCAAGGACAATCAGTATCTTCGTTGGATGTTGCGTAACTGCATTGATATCTTTTCTTTTATGGCCGTACAGGTCTGCGGATGAAGTGAGAAAGATTCTCACGGATGTAGCCCTGAAAGAAAATGAAATGTTTCGAAAGGCTGTCATCTTCTTCATGGATACCAATAAGCAGGGTCGCACCACAGCCTATGAGCTAAACGAAAGGGAAAATCAAATCATGAATGAGATCAAAGTAGCATTAGGGCGTGTGAAAGCAGCACTAAGAGCAGACCCTTCCTTGAGTTTTGCGCATGAGTCTCTTCCGAATATGTTGGAATCTTTGTCATCCATTCATCGTCGCTTGGTCTATATATTTGCCGTGAGCACATCTAAACCAGCACTAACAGGAAGTTTCTCGAATTCGATATGGCATGCCTATTTACGCCACTTAGAGACAGACGTCATCAACGTTTTAGACGCAGTAGACGGCGGATTTAAGTCCGTCATTGAACAATTTCGTCTGCATCGCAAAGACAGACCACCATCAGCGCAGATTATGATTGCAAAAGAAAACTTTTTTCAATGCCGCAAAATTCTGTTAATGAAATATCAGTACCTAAGGCAGGCAATAATTCAGAAATGGAGAAAGAAGGTGTGGAAATTCGCATCAAGTCACACTGGCGAAGATTGGAAGTTCATTACCACAGAGGAAGAAGAAAAAGCTACACATTCCAGTGTATTTTTTGAAGAGTTCATCAATGGACCACCTGAATTGAAGCCAGATGATAATGTAAGATACTTATCATGGCTGTATAGTATTTTGGTTTTTTTCGAGTCTTTTGACTCGTTTTTGCAGAATGGACTGAAGCTGAAGAACGCTGCCGGTGTGAATCCGTATTACCGAGTTGGCGAGACTTCAGAGAGTATGTCTATATCTCAGATAGCAGCAGACAATGAATCTTTCGCCCGACTCTCATCTCTTCCTAGTTTCCGCGAAGCATCAAGTGGTCTTGATGACCAGGAAAGAAGTTACTCGTTTGTATCTAAAAGTTTTTCTTTTGGAGAAAGATTGGACACGGAAACGAGATTAGATAGCCGGACAGACAATTACAAAATGTGATAACTAACTTATAGAGTAGTTGTCTCTACACCTAAAATAGCCTGGCATTTATCGGGATGAAGAAGCCACTGTAACGTTGCATATTTTTACATGGAGCGAACAGAGTTGAAGGCTTCATTGAGAGGTATAAAGTCTTATTTGCACCTTTTCCCCAGTTCAACATGTTAGCGATATCATTTCGCTTGTCAGTTTTTAGACATTGTCAAGTAATTTATGTGTTGTGTAGAGAAAAAAATGCTTTTCATTGTGGAAAGGCGCCTTTCCTAGAGAAGACATTTTTCTTTCCAATATTTCATAAAAAAAACTCTGATCAAATTCTAGAGATTCAAATCAAATCAACAGGGAATTTTAGACCACGTTTGTGTGTAGGCGCGCAAACTATTGAAGTCTCCAGTAGATAGCAAAGTATATTATATTTTTATTCATTTGCTTTCTAAGGAGTCCAGGTTTTTTCTGTTATCCTTCGTTGTGTTTCGGTGGTCCTTACAGGTTTGTGAAGTTTGCCTGTCTGTCACTTGGTTGTCTCGAATTTTCTGCTATTGGAATCCACTCTCGATTTATTTCTCACAGGTTTTAAAGTTATTTCTTGTACTTCAATATTTAGATAATTTGAAATTTTCTTTCAGAAAACCTTTTTCCCAAAGATCTCTACATTTACCTCTGACAAGAGAACTTCATTTTGATGGATTTGAATGCTTTGCAGACCAAAAAAACAGTTCATCCACAAGTGGGTACCAGTTTACTGAAAAGAGATAACGGAGAATTCAAAGCAACACATGATAGGTGTAGTCAGTCTCAAAGAGGAAAAAATTCACAGGTTTTATCCTTTGATAAGAGATGTAGTGGTATTTTGGATGGGGAGAGTCCGTATGTCGTAAAACAGATAAATGCTTGTGTCTACGAAAGTGAGCGAATTGTCGACAGAGCTATTTCTGAGCAGCGGTTTTATCATGAACTGGTGGATACAAAGGGCGAAACAAGCACATCATTGCAACGCGCTCGACAGAATAGTGCGTTGAATGATCAGCTAAACTCTGAAACCTTTGCTTCATTCCCTGAGTGTCATTCAAGTCCGTTCGTGGGCTGTTGGGAAGAAGCTACAAACATGACTGGAAAGCATTTAAAACATGACTCTAGTCGTGATCAGTATTCTGCAGGCGAAAGGTCGGCATTTGATTATGATGTCATGTTCGATGAATTCTCGGATTGGAGTTTGTTGTCCGACTCGTCAGAAGTGTTCAAGAATTCAAATTCCGAAAAGTCTCATTCATATTCATCTCATTGTAACGAAAGAGTTGCCAGGAATCAGAAAGAAAAATATCCTTTGAGAAAGAAGAGCCCTGATTGCCTGTATTACTTGAAGACGGGAAAAATGTAGTTATGGATCGAACTGCAGATACAATCATCCGCCACGTGATAGTTACCTTGTTAACGCTCTTTCAAGACGTGAATGTTTCGACTATTTAAAGTTCGGAAGATGTCCATATGGCCAGAAATGCAAATACAATCATCCTTCAAAAGATGGCGATAAAAAATCGATTTCAAGAACGTCGTCAAGGCCTCAGACAGAACGAGAGAAATCTGAAAGCACTTTTGAGACAGTTTCTAAGAACTCGGAGGCTATTCCGAGTTCACTTGGAAACCTGAATGGCGTATCCAAGTCCACTTGTGAGAAAATTTCTCAGAGTAGCATCGATTTCCACAGCAATTTCTCGAGTTTACTAGCATATCAACCCTGGAATTCCAGCGTGTTTTCAGCATCGGATATCGCTTCGCCACTTTTTGATGACTGCCTTGTTTACGAGAAGTCTAACCGTATGACTATTAAGAAGGATTCCTCAACGGGTGCCAACTTTACACCAGAAGAGTCAACTCTGTTTGGTAGTTTCAATGAACCTTATCTTGGAAATGCTTATGAAAACTCGGAATGGCTTCTGATGGAGCCGTGCAGTCAAGATGGACACGGAATCGATACTTGGACTTGCGGAGAAGCTCGTCAGAAGATTTTTAGCACGCCGACAGTTGAGCTTGGTGACTTTGAATATTCGGTTTTTCCCTGGAAAGTTGACTCTACTAGTATTTCTTCAGAAAAATTATTATCTTCTGATAGTAGCATTCTTTTAGATTCCAATTACCTACATGGTTCCTCAACACTTGGTGGACTTTCTGAATTGTCTTATATGGTAGATCGTCCAGGCTGTTATGCACGATCGACAACTTCGAAAATGCCTGGAACCCAGAGCCTTCGCACCTGAAGTTTTACTAGTTTCTCTTTGCAAGCAGATTCGAAGCAATTCAAGGCCGTTTAGCATGTATATATTCGAAAAAACTTTCTTTTCATGTTTTTTGCTGCCAGGATCGAGAGTTTGGAGATGATATCCTTCTAGGTTGCATAGACACAAATTCGTTATGGAGTCGCATTATTGATGTTTTTAAAGTGGTTTCTTCTGTGCACAGTAAAAGCTATCGTCTAGACCAGTGGTAGTTTGTGTTATCATGGTTATTACTCAAAAGGATTCTTATTTTTGGATGGTCAAAAGAACTTTTTACTGAGGAAAACTCTCAAATATCATGAGAAGATTGTTTATTGACTTGAAATTACTATCAACATCACATAAATGCATGTGGATCATCACGATAGCCTCTATCATTATCAAATTGTTACGCAGTGAACTTGGAACATCTATTTTTTTCTCACCTTATTCTTCTTGCCAGTTGCATATCCTTGGGCATGATGGTTACTCGCTTTGCATGAATGGCACAAAGATTTGCGTCCTTAAGGCATTCAGCTTGTGCCATATTATCAACAACTCTGATACTAACCTCTAATAACCCCACCAAATAGTCCTCAGCACTGGTCTGCAGAGCCAAAACTGCTTCAACCTGCCAACGCAGTTCATGATGATAATGCTGCGTTATCTCTTTTACCTGATATTATTTTAAGCATCACTAAGTAGAATATGTAACAAGAAGTCTTACGAGTCGAGCGAAAGGTAACTTGCGAATCAGCAAATCCGTGCTCTTTTGATATTTTCGTATTTCCATCAGCGCTCGGGTTCCTGGTCGGTAACGGTGAGCTTTAGAAGAAGTAGAACTTTTTCCATTGATCTCTTCAACAGTTTAAAAACAACTTCAAGTAGAGAGAATTATCACAGCTTACGTTGGGGCCCTATGCGTATCACAGTTGGTTCACGTCTATGGCGGTCGCCGCCCACAATAGAACGAGATATAACTCTACCAGTACGAGGCATCTTCTATCTTTATATATTTGCAAGTTTTACCAGAAACATATGAAACGGAAACTAAAGGTTGTGCCTCACAAATGCCTTCGTTTCTAAGTTCTTTTTGGCGGGTTCTTAAATTCAAAATAAAAATTGTCAATGATTTGGGAATCTCCGAATAGTCTTTGAGCCCATCATCTACTTCCCTCTTTTGGAATTTCCTTAATAACGGACTTCTTAGAAGCCCCTCTTTTAATTGCCATCCAACACTTGCACACACTTTCTCTGTGTGCGACTGTTTCTCTTTAAATGGTATAAATGGAAATAAATAACTTCACTTTTATACAGATTTTAATATTTGCTTTGAATTTCTTAATGGACAGAGCGAATGCCGTGAGAACATCTTATTTGGCTTTTATCGAATCAGTGACGCATGGGGAGCAGGCACTCGTCGCGACTGCTTGCAAATTTTGAACAGCATAATATTGTCCAACCATGAAGTGTTTTCGTTCACTTTATTGTGTCTGTAATGTTGTTCTTTTCTCCAGTCGGCGGTATACTCATACTTTGCACAAGTTGGAGAGAAAAATATCCAGACCAGAATATTCGGCCATTTTATCTGCACGGCTAAACGAAGGTTTTACAAACGTTGAAACATTGTTAATAGAAGGAAGACTGCAGCCTGCTCAGGGAAATGGGTTATTTATGGTTTCAGGTCCTTCAGGGGTTGGTTTAGATACAGTAGTAGATGAAGCTATTGAGAGGTTTCTACAAGGAGCAGACTCGTGGGAGTTGGACGATAACAATAGCATTCCGAGGTATGTTATAGATTTGGATTGCAAACAATCGTCGAATCCTATAAAAACTGTCGTTCAGTCTCTACTACAACAAGTATTTAGCAGTCAAGCGCTCTCTACGGAGTCACCCTTGAAGGTATGGAATGCACTCAATCAACGACTGCAAATGAGAGGGTTCTTGGAATCAAAATATGTAGCTCTATCAACAGGTTCTTCTGAACAACTTCCTGCAGTTTACGATGAAAAGGACCTGTTTTTACGACAAATTCAAAGAGAAACAAAATCCTTGATGCGTAGTCATCCGTTCCATGCTGCCGTTCAAAGCACATTGTACTCTATTGCGAATCCTCATTTCAGCTCTGCGAAACAGTCTGCTTCTGTTGAAGACTCAGTAACTTGGCAACAGTTTTGTTTTATTGCTGATTTGCTTCATTCCATTCAAAATGTTGCTCGAGTAGCCGTTATTTTGCGCAATATTGATTCTTTGTTAGATCCTTCACATTCAGATGCGTATAGTCGTCAATTCTTTCATGATATGCTTTTCTTACGACGCAGTAAGGAAGGAAAAGGTGTACCAGTGATTGTGACGACCCATCAAAGTTTTCATTATGTCGGTCTTCATCCAGCTGTTGCACCATCAGAATTTTTACAAATATTTCCTCTTCGATCTACCCAGACCAGAGCCTTTCTAAAGCTATATGACTTCACTTGTGAAGAAAAGGCTTTTGAAAATATTTATCGGCAACTCGGTGGTTATTGTGGAGATTTGGCCGATTTTGTTCAAAGATGCAGTCGTTCAGCTTCACCTTGTTTTGATTCGATCATTTGTGAAATGAAACAACTACGACAAGAACAAATGTTACAACGACTTGTTACCATTGCAGAGGAATTAAAAGTTCCATTGGTTGATGTTTTAGCTTTTCTTGATGCTGCCAAAAGAATCCGTTATCGTGTATTTGTGAATGGTTATTTTGGAGCAGAAGTATGGAATTACGATTCTGTCAAAGTGATAGTACAAAGTGGTCTCTATCATCGTTACTTTGATCCCCCAATGATTATTCCTTCCAAATTAGATGAACAAGTTATCCCCAATTTGTGTCGAATTTTGAGGAAAAAGTTATCATCTTGTACTTTATGGTGGTATCGTATGAAGCGTCTTACAGGAATGTATAGTTTGGGACCATTAAAGAGACCCATTGAAAGAATGGATCACCTAGTGGACAGAACCAATTTAAGAGAACTGAGAAATTATGATATTCCTTCTTTCCGATTCAAATAATTGGTAAACACTTTATTCATTGCTACGCATTAGAATGATTCTCCTTGTAATATTTCCTTTTCAATCAAATTTTCTGCTGCTTGTCTATTGGCTGCAATGGTTTGCCAACGAGCATTGGTTGCTCTTTCTTCGATGGCTACTGCAAAAGCATATAAAATATTATCACTGATATCATTGGATGGATGAGTGTCCAAGACAATAGGTACTCCTTGTTGTAGCTGGGCTTCATAGCTGAGTTTGAATGGTAATAAGTATTGCTCCAACTGAGGTATTTGTTTCAGCCAATGGCTAATCACCGGAATATTTTTCATGCCTTGTAATTCCTCACGTTTACTATCATTGGAAAAGAAATAATCTCCAGTATACACCCATTCAACTGTCCCAAATAATAACAGATAATCCATGGTTCTCAAAGCAGCAAATACAAGTGCTTTGTTATCTCTCCAATGATGAAATATTTTCATCAGCTCCATAGAAAGCCAAACACGAAACATATACAAATGCTGCACATCATATCGCAATAACAACACACGAAAACCTAAGAAACATTCCCAATGTATGTCAGCACAACAAAAACCAACAGCTTCTCTCCATCTTTCCAACAATAATGGTAATTGTGAGAGGAACTGATAATCATTGCTTGCATAAAAACAGTAAGTAATTCGTCTAAGAATACGACATGTATTGATAGTTTCTGCTTCCCGTGTGCCCATTAACACATTACTTAAGGATGTCGTAGTAGAGGAATGAAAACTGGTGGTCAACAAGTTCCAACAAGATAAATTGTTATCTACTGGGATACTATTTTTCTTGTTGTCGTAGGTTAAGTTTTTGGAACGAATATCATTGTTCCTATTGGAAGAAGACATTGTCACTGCCGTATTTTGATGATTGGTTGACCAAGTAGATAACACCTTGTTAACAACTGGACGCCATTCTCTTAAAAATTGTGCATTCTTATTTTTGAAAATGTTATTAGACTCTAGAAGACTTAATATATCCTTTCGCATCCATCTTATCGTCCAAGGAAACTCACAACAACTGGACAATAGTCGACATGCTTCCACACAACAATCTACTTCCAACGACACAACTGACTGCTTATTTCCCAATTTTCTAATGGTTTGTAACGAAACATTCAAGACTTGTTGTAAAATGGGTACACCAATGGTATTTTCGTCATCCAGACCTGTTCCTATAAGAGAGGCATTTGAAGAAGATATCCGAGATAAAACGAGAGAAATGGTAGAAGATAGAATAGAGAAAGCTCTCCACATCACTTGAATGGCAGCTTCGGAAGGATGAGATTGTTTGGTAACTGGAACAGAGGATTGCATATGTTGTATTGACCCAGCAGCAATGGAACAACAAGTAGTCACTAAATGAAGTAACAAATCAACAAAATCTCTCTGCATAGCTCTATCAACGAAAGGATAACTAATTCTTATCATAAAAGCTGTGATAATTCTTTGACCAATAAAATAAACGAGCGATTTCTTAGAAGCAACATTGAGTGCGTCACGGAGACCATTGGATACATATGGCCAAGTGGCTAACAAGTCTGCACTATTTTCTCCAGGTTCACAACAACTAGAAACATACCATTCCATAAAAGACAATAAAGAGACAACACACTTTTCTATGGAAAACATCTGAAAGAATTCATTAGAAGAGAATAATGTACTCGTTGCTCCATCTGCTAACAAAGAAGACAATCCCAATCCTAAAAATTTTATAATAAATATCAATCTCTTCTTATTAAAATTCATTCAACTTCTTACCCATTAAGCCACTTTTCTCCAGCCTTGTAGGAATGACACTCAGAATGAATGATTCTAATTCTTGTTCTAATGTTGTCATTGTGTTCTGTCCATCCTCTCTTGCAGCGCTAGAGGTATCCAACGATGATTCTGGCAAAGTGTTGCTAGACTCTAGTTTGAATGATTCTTGTGATGCTATGGATAATAACTCTGCACAAGATGCCAATATCATTGTAGGAGTAGCATAGTCAGTAGCATGAATCAATTCAAATAAAGTCTCTGCAGATGTATAAACTGTAGTTGTTTTTCGTTCTTGATCACTTCCTATTCCGTGATCAACTGCTGATGCATTGCGTGGTCTTGAAGACAAAAGTATTCTGTCATTCCAAAATACGGGCAATTGCAGCAATGGTATCCACCGGATGCTTTCTCAAAAACAAATCCATTATATATACACAACAACTTCGAAGAGACGTAAAGTGCCTAGGCAAAGGTGTAGATAATCGAATGGACTCTTCCAGGTCTCTTTCAGCAAACATTCCTGATGCCTTTTGCCAACAATCGATCAACCAATTAACTAAAAGATCCATTTTTCGTAACAACACACGATGCATAGCTTCTTGTCGTGGATCCACCAGTCTTTCCGATTGCTCCAAAATCTGTTTTCCCTTGACCAAATCGTTCAATAAACGAAATGGATTGAGACTAGAAACTCTTCCTCCAAATGTTGACTTTGGAATTCCAATCTTCTGATAATTTGTTGAAATAGTAACTGAACTATTGTTTGTATTGTCATCCACCCATACTGAAGGTAATACTCCATCTTTTACTGCTTCCCAATGAAGGCTCCAACTTTTTTTTAAAATGCTGTGAACACCTGTCAATATAACAGTCAATTGATCAATTACCCACTCTTCATGTGTCTTATCCATCAAAAGTAGATTCCCCACTTGTTCTTCTACTACCACTAGAAAAGTTTCTATAATAAAGGGGAAAGAAAACTTCACCATATGTAGAATGTCGTCTGTAAACTGAATCCATTTTCTAGCTAAATTGAAAAGAGTTCTTTCACTTAAACTCTGACGGATACCTTTCAAATAGCAAGTCTGAAATAAAGCATGTCGTTCTATCGATTGACTGCCACCGTCTTCCAACGTCAACATGTTTTGTAGAGAAACACCAGCATGGACTTGTTGAAAGTGTAAAGTGTCCATGTTACCCCAAGTAAATCCTTGATAAACCATTAATCTTTCCAAAAGTTCCAATAAAAGCACTTGTAAAGCTTCATCCTTTCTTTCAATAGCTTTTAACAAGGAGTTCAAGACCCAAGGATAAATGGCTAGCGTCAATTCTCTTCCAAGTTCAGGTAATGATTGAATGAGCTGAAATATATGCCATAGAACATTTGCTGCCGTGTAAGATAAATCAGAAAAGAATTTCCAACAGTCACAAGTAGCCGTCAATGAACCCAACCAATCCTCAATCTGGTGAAAATTAATCAAACTGGAATCATCTATATAAGGCAGCAAATCTACTTCATTCCATGACATGTGTTCCTTCCATAGATACTCAAAAGAAGTTTGCCATTCGGTTTGTAGAAACAACAAAGGCAACAAAGTTATGATATGAGTATAATCAGATGGTGGATAGAGAGCACCTGGAAAAGAAGCTTCTTGACTTTCCAATTCTATTCTTTGACGGTCTCTACTCCTTCGTTCACCATGCAATGGCTCCTTTTTCACTTCTTCTTTCAAAGATGGTTCTCCTCTAATAAAAATAGTCGATATTCGATCCAATACGGAACCAGAAGGTTGCAAATGACTAAAAAGATAAGGATTCTTTTCCAGCAAAATATACCGATGGTCATAGAGCATGGAAAGAATCTTGTCCAGTTGTTTCAAAGCATGCATGACAACTGTAACATCAATTAGTTCAATACATAATGACTGTCGATTGGTATCCCAAATGATTCTTCCAGAGATAACCGAATCAATTAAAACATCAAGAATACAACTTGGCTGCATACAAAAGCAATCAACTAACCAATTAGTAGCACAAAATCTTATTGATGCATCGTTATCGTACAGCAAGTCAATAGCACTTGAAGTACATACAGGAAAAGGTGTACTAGAAAGCTGATGACTTAATACTATAATTGTCTTCATCAGAAGGACCGTTCAATATACAAAGAATAATAGACTTACCTAATTTCCATAAGGAAGCAAAACATTCCAAATTTTTCAATCTTTCAGAAACTGTTGGACATGTGAAACTTTGACATATCTCTCTTTGAGTTAACCTTGGAAAGTGCTTTTGTAAAGAAAACCAAAGTTGTGCGCTTTGAACACGGCAAGTTTCTAGGGAAGGATGTAGGAAGTTCCACCAATGACGAAGAACAGGAACAATCCATTCATCAAAGTTTGGTTCTTTCCAAGAAGAATCTTGTCTATCTGATCGACCACTTTCCCATACATTTGAACGCAATGAATAGATATCCACAAATAACGCAACTCCAGAGCAAGCAACATGATAACAGGTAGATAAACTCTGCTTTTGTGCAAGTTTCAAGATTCTTATATACATCTCTTGTGTGGATAAAGAATAACAAAGCATCTTCAAAACAGAGTCTATTTGAGGTAAAACGAGTTCTTCCAAAGGTTGTACTAATGATGTTTCTGTTTGCAAAGATTCACTGTTGAGCCAGTCTTGTGCCATTTTTACAAATTTGTCCGCTATTTCTCGAAAACTTGCAACAAGCTCGGTATCTTGTCCTGAATCACTCTCTTTCATAGACATATATCGATATAGTAAACGAGAAAAGAACTGGAAGACATGAATAGCTTCTTCTCCGACGGTTTCTCTATTCAAAGGACTCCACATTGTCATATACGACAAACAATATCTCATCAGTCTTATGCACAACGCACTTACTTTCTTACTTCCTGCAACAGGAATTTCTAATGCATAAGAGAATGCAGACAACAAACTTGAGTCCAGTCTTTCTTCTTTAGATAAGTATTCTTCCATTTTAAATAAAACGGGCCAATAACAAGAACCACTTAGCAATTCCACCAGTCTTCGCTCCACATCATGAGAAATGGAAGTAAACGCTTTAGGTACATCCCCAGCTGAAGATTCCTTGATACTTTTTACTTTGCTTTCATTACTCAACTCATCATCTATACTCCTCTTGTATTCACTTAGTCGCAAATGACTCTCCAAACGTTTCAAACAAGAATAACCATAACATAAAATATCAAAGGCAATTTCATCACTGAAAAGTTGCTGTAAATAGGAGCGTTCGAATAAACTTTGAATGATAACAAAAGGTTCTACTAGAGATCGATTATCTGCTATGTCATCAACATTAGCTTGTAAAAATTGTTTTAATGCAGCTGTAACAATTTCTAGATGATCTGTATCATCATTTGCGTGCCTTTCGACGGTATTCAGTGGTAAAGATTCATCCTTTTCATCAAGAATCCATAAAATACTCGTTTCGTGATGGAAAGATCTCGTCGAGACAGACATTTTAGGACCTGTTTCACTACTGAGATGGCATCATCACCAAAGACAAGTTCTACGGTCCTTAAAGGAATATTAGTACACAACAAGTCTAATACTGCTCGCTGTACAAGAACATGGTCATCTCTAGACATAAAATAATGGCAGACTTCATATGAGGAGAACTATAAATACTTGAATTTAAACAACAACGAATCCAACTTCAAACTTAGACCAACCTATTATCTATCAACACCGTTTTGTCTACTTACTTTGTAAATAGTTTAGAGCATGGAGTCGACAGGGTTCAAATTCAGTGACTGTGCGCCAAAAAGTTTGAAAAAAGAAAGTATCATCTGAAACTCGTTCCCGAATGGTATCTATCAGTTTTATGACTCTAGGATATAATTCTGAGGATTCATCGTCTATTCCCGGAAGAACGGCGGCAAGAAATCCTTGAAGAATGTTGCATATATAAGGAACTGGTTGTGGGATAAAGTGTTGTTCGAATAATTGCATTAACAAAGGACGAGTTGTTGTCGACGATATGGGATACAAAGGAAACAAACCCAGACCAAACAAATGCAAGTCTCGAAGATTCAAGCAGCTTTTGTAGCGACTCAATATGATATCGTAAGTTTCAAGAGCTTTCAAGTGCACGCCTTTAAATGGGTTCAAGGATTAGTAAGTGCAAGAATCGAAGCAGCTGGCACATACTTACCGCTAGGAAGAGATTTGGAGAGACACTGAGCAAGCCTTCTTGATAGTTCACTCTTATGTGGAAGAAACTGAACGTCCTGAAACTTTTGAAGGAGCTTTCCCAACCGTTGCAAGTCTCGGATGAGATCTGCCCAGTCTTCTGCTCTTTCAAATGAAGCTAAAACTGAGCCAATTTCATTCTTTAAAGCTTTCCATCTCGACTTGGATTTATTATCATGTATTGTAGTTTCAAAGTCTTCATCAGAAGAGAAGCTATTCATCTGTTCAACACCACTTGAAACGAACTGATCATTCCATTGGGATGAGAAAACTCTTTCGACCATTTTCACTTTGGATTGGTCTCTAAGAGAAAAATCACTCGGTTTTTATTCACTAAGGGTCTATCATGTAGCCACTTCGTAGATTAGCAATGTAAAGAATCGTTCTACGTATAACTGTATGTGCAATAGCCACTAAGAATTTCTATCAATTTTGCAAATGATACCGGATTGTACAGTTACTCGCCCTTTTCAGAATCATTTCGTAGGTTTCTGTAACGTTTATTTGTTGTATGCAACATGCAAATGACTATGCCACAATAAAGGAAATAGATTGTGCTGTGTATTTCTACTGAGAAAAGTATTCTAATCGGATGTGCAAAGCAACTGATGTGCTCTATCATGAACAAATGAGTACAAACGGAATTTCTCATTGTGGACTGCTATACACAACGTCATCCACACACACAAAAAATGGAGTCTTTTGCACCATTAAGAGAACTCTTCCATTTCTCAGCATGCAATTGTTCTCTTAAAACTCATGTCACCAGGTGAAGAATGAATATTTCTACATTTGAGATTCCTCTCCATTACTCGAGTTTTCAGAATCGTACTTTTCGTCATCACTGATTTCTACTTTCCTGTGTCTCACTTTTCCATGTTGTGACGTTGCTATTGGAGAATCATCATGCTCTTCTCTTTCAGAAACTTCCGAATCTTCTTGACTACTATCTGAACTGCCAACTTTATTTTCCAAACCATGTCTACTAACAGGCCTTGTGGTTCTTTTTCTCCTGGAGTCCTCCAAAATATTACTCCTGTCTAGACTTTCTAGTTCCTTATCTCGTTCAATCTTTTCTCGAAAACTTTTCAGTTGCTTATCAGACAACTGTAAAGGGTCACGTTTTACGCCCTTCTTGTACAAAAAATCCTTTATTATTTCCATTTTCTCCCTCTCAGACGCAATACCCTTGAGCTTACTGACAGGTAAGCCCACACCAAGTTTACGACAGATTTTGGTCAGTTGATGATAGGCTTCACTTGGCTCCCGTTTTGGTTGTGCGTTTTCATTCTTAGTAACAGCGCAAAGGTCACTGGTTGCAGCCCTCTCTAACTTGCTCTCCTTATTTTCCTTTACCAAGTGCTTCTTTCTTTTTCTCTCACGTGGTTGCTTCACCTCATGTTGCTTTTGTTGTTGTAGGTTACACAGCTGTTCTTCAATCACTCGTTTTACAATCTTAGTTAATTGGTCATCATAGTTTTCAGTCAGGTGAATTCGTTCTTTCACAATTTCTTTTACTTTTCTAAGTGTAAGGACATTCAAATCTCCTTCTCTTATAACTTGGGTGGTAACTTCAACCAGGTGTTTTTCGTCCAAGGTCATGGTTGTCACAGTATCTGCCCGCCAAATTTCACCATGTAGTTGTCTTCCAATTCAAGATGAGGCAGTCCTATAAGAATGCTGTCTTGGAGATATGTGCTTACATGCAAATACAGAAGCCTTGTTTATTTTCTACAGAACCATAGGGTGCGACATACAATCTTCAATACCAACAAAAGAATGGACTATAAAAAGCTCAATGACTAAAGCAACCCCCTTTAGCGAAGTTTCCTATCTTTACTAGAAACGTACTGCAAAGTTCTTCTATCTTGTGAGTCTCCTAGTGTTGCCCTGTTTGATATAGAATTATTCCAGTCCCTGTCAAACTCTTCTGCTTCTTCAGGAGTCATATTATAGTACTTATCTTTCTTTGTGGTCTTCCCACTTTTTTCTCGTACCTGCTTGGTTTCTCTGGCACGGCCATCCTTACCCCTTCTCCATGATAGTTCTTCTCGTCCCAATCTGCTATCTCTTTCTAAACGTTGCGACTCTGAAGAACCACCAATTCTCCTAGAAGAAGTTGTCTCTTCACGAAGATGACCATCAGGCCCAATTGTTTTACACGACGAATAACTGTACATTTGTACGTTTCCCCCGTTTCCCATGCTGTCAAATTCATCAAACACTGAAAAACCTGAACCGAACGAGTCAAAAATTTCCAAAGAAGGAGTCTAACTGCTTGAAAGGGTCACTGAAAAAGGCATCCCTGATAGAACTGTTGAATTTCTTAACAGGTCTCCTAATAGAAGAAGATTGGTCAACGTTGTAAGCTCCCCCTCTTCTCTTGTTTGCGGTGAAAACTTGTTCTTCTTCACTCTCTTCACTGGAATTTTCACTTTTTGAACTGGTTTCTTCTTCGTGTTCCGGTTCTTCTATCACTGCTTTGCTTGCTCGGGCTCGACTTTTTCCTGAAGTTGTTTCTTCTTCACTGGAGTCTCCAACTTCTTCAACTACAACTCGTGTTGGTTTACGTGACATCACGGCAACAGACCAGCACACGTCTCGAGAAAATTCCAAGACACAAATGGAGCCGTGTGTAGAAAGAGGTCAATGGACACAAGCTGGTTGGATTCCTCATCACTATGACTAAACGCATTTAGTTAAAGTGCCACTACCATGTAGTTTCACTGCTAGATATCCACTTGTTTACCACACACTTGCTTTCGAATAATTCCAATAACCATTCATGCAACGGCATCAATCAAAATATCTTTTAAAACACTAAAAACAACAATAAGCTGATGGAAAAGATTAGCTTTGACCCTTTCTAGAGAGGGTTTTCCTAACTTTTCAAACGACCAATAATAACTAAAGATCAACAGTTTACTTCGAAACAGCAAGGAAAAGGAACAAGATATTAAATTCAGAAACGTTTGGATTCAAAACAGGTTAATGTTGAGAACTTGTCCAAGCCAAAATAAGTCATCGGAGAATGTCTTGAAAACAAATATTTATTTCAAAAGTTAAAGTTGGAAATCAACCTGTGAAAATATTCAAAAGGCGTGTACGCAAAATAATTGATAAGCCTACATGTTCAGTCCTTCGAACCACAAAAAGGTTAAGGCCCAATTGCAACTTTCAAAACTTTTCCACAGGTTGGTTCCAAAAATGAGCATCGCGAACGCCAGTGGAACATTATACGTATCTTTCTGCCATAAACAACTGGCCAACGACTTACACTCTATACACTGGACTACTTTGCTTGAGACTTTGAAATAGTTAAAGGGAATCCTTATTAGAAAAAAGGGGTTTCCCTGGATCCAATAATGCCAAAGACATCCTTCACCGGAAAGCAACTGTCTAAAGACTTACGATGATGGATGTCATATGCAAAAGGAAATGGAAAAGGTACACGAGGAAACACAGATTTCTGCAACAAGAAAGTACTGTAAAAACAAATAACAGCCAAGCAACTATCGGGATTGTGACTTGTACACAATTCACACTTTTCAATGAAGCTTTAACACATGTAACAATCAGCAATGATAATAGTGTTGGTAAAAAAGGACCTGTTTAAAAATTACTTTGACAATATGAGAAGAGATGTTACAATCAATAAATTTGGGATATCGATTCTAGAGAGGGAAATGTCTCCAATGCCATTCCTTAGGAAATTTTCAGTAGTAGGTAAGTTTCATATCAGATACAAGCAGTAAATTGATCAAAAGAATCATAGTCTTTGAAATTCTTTGTAATTAAAGGAGTGTGACCTTATAACCTGAAAAGAAATAGACAATATTATTTGGTAGTATAATGAAAAGTGGTTTAACCTCTTATAACAGGGGTGTTGCCTTTTTTACGAATGGTACCCTTGCCTTCTACAATATATTCTCTTTCGTTACATTTTATTTACCTTCTTGATATAATATTAGGCTTGAAAATGGATAGGTAAGGCAACCAGAAGGAGATAAATGTGGCAAACAGCAGTATATGCAAGAGATCTAAATAATTTCTGGATTTGAGTATAATTCAGAGGAATAAAAGCCGTAGCATTCTGATATACAATGTTTATAGACACAGTGGTATGTCTGACATCATCCACTTTTTGACAATTGCGTTAAAAACATACAGCTTGAAACGCCTTTCTTACTGCAAACAGTGAGATTTTTCATAGTATCCTCTGCTTCCCTAAGAAGAGTACCAATCTATTTAGTCAGTGGAGAATAAAAACCTTCATCAACTTGAATGGATATTGTCGAAAGCCTCAATTTCATTCTCATTCATCTAAAAGATAGGTATAATAAGGGCGAGGTGCAACAGTATCTCACACACTTGTGCCTTTTGTTAATTTTGAGGTCTCTTCGTTTGTTCCTCCTTCTGCATACTTTGTCCATTGGTCACACAGGCAAATTGAGATTTGGACTAAACATCGGCGGCGGATTTTATTGTTGCAGTTTTTTCGGTGGTGGTGGTGTTTCAGAGTCTCACCGGTATTCTCCCTTTTAAAGGTGAAGAGTGAAGCAAAGTTACCCTCATCTATCCACCTAGAGTTATTCTGCTATATCACTAGTGAAACTTTGACGTCCGTCCATTAATACATTACTTCGTCTACCTGTTATTAATTATAGGTGCGAGCTTTCATTTATCTCAAACCTTGAATTCGGGAGGCGGGACTAGTATAAACAGAAATACATCTGTTGATACTGGAAACCTTAAACACTGGTTATTTTTGAAACAGTGTTTGAATCACTTTCTCCAACTCGTTTTTTCAATTGCACGTGTAGATTTGGCTCCTCATACCAACAAACGAAGCTATTCAAGTTTGTCAAGTTTCAGTACACGAGACGATTGAAGATGAAGTTGAGAAAGTTATCTGGGGATCAATACTCTTCCCGAAACAGAGCGAATGGAATGAGAGGAAAAACGACAAGAGACTCCGCAAAAAGGTCGGTGATATTGGATCTTGATCAAGTTCTCCCTCGTTCGAAAGTAAGGAAAAGCTCTAGAGGAAAAGAATTGTCGCAGGATAGCTCACAGTCAAGTGAAATGACATTGAGAAGTAGAACAACTAAAGAACAAGCAACGTATCAAATTGAAGAAGACGTTGAGTCTACAATTTCAGTACAAGATGAGTCTAGTAGAACAACACAAGAATCGGAAGTATCGGGCTCTGTTTTTTCATCTTCTTTAGTGGATAACAGTATACGAGACAATCGTACTAAACGTATGGATATCTCCATGAGCAAACATAGTTTTGAAGATAGTGAACATGTTACTATTTGGAATTCTGTTGAACACCGAAAGATTGCCGGGAATGCTGCTCCTTTAGCAAAAAATTTGAAAAGATACTTTGAAAAGCATCCTGAGTGTGAAATATATGTTGGACAAGACATGGAATACCATAACTCTCACTCTTCAGAAGCTCAGAAAATCAGTTTACCAGGTGGCTCATCAGGTGGCCATATATCTATATGGAATCGAGTGGAAAAGCGCAAGATTGCTGGGAATGCCGCTCCTCTTTGGAAGAACTTGGAGAGTTACTTAGAAAAGCACCCAGAATGTGAAGTGTATAATGGACAAGATAGAGAGTTACTTGAAAGAAGAAAACAGAAAAGAAAACATATTCGTTCAAATAGAAGAATGAATATATCTGGAAAGAGGCCTCCTGTCTTCTTTGCTGATCGTTCTTTCACACCAGAGGCAGTCGAAAGAACTCAGCATGAAGTTAGAATAGAAGAGAGTGTGGAAGAAAAGGAAGATATTGTTATTGTGAAGAATAAGGAAGAAACAGAAATGAGCTTTTTCGTAAGTTCTTTTTCTTCCGACCCTGCTAGAGATCTTGCTTGTGTATTTGGATTACCTGAGGATTTACACTTCTCTTTTGGCTCTTCTGAGAAGGAGACAAACCATTTTGATTCTCTATGGAGACAGGATTATTTAAATGATATTGTAGTTCTTGGATGTGATAATTTAACGCAAGATGAAGATAAGAAAAATAGCCAAGATGAGATGTTGAACTTGAGTGAAGAGGAACTGAGCTTATTGAACGAAGATTTGGATATTTCAGTGGATTTCTCTTCGAATAGTAGCTTTGTTCCAGCAGTTTGTCTTTCTTCGGGATAGGGTCCTTCTGTATAATATGTCACTAGGTCTTGCAAGTATCATATTATCTGGAAAGTACGAGTTTTGACAAGTTGTAGATCTAGTAGGGGATGGCTTTCATAGATTGTTTTTTTGCATTTAGGGATATTATTGTTTGGCTTATTTACTCAGAAAAATGATCAGTAGGTGTCTGTGTTGTTGACTTATAGAAGAGCTTGCCTATTTTTCAGTTGCATCTTTAAGAGAAAGAGTGTTGTTTCTTGATCAACTAAAAAAACGTTGCTGGCTTTGAGTGGAAGAAATCCCCAAGTTGCTCAACCAATCAATGCATAACAATTGTTGGTTTCGTTTTGCAAGCGTTGCTAGTCAATAGACACAGCTCAATGAAATATAACCAAATAGGATTCATTTTCTTTTGCAACACATGAGAGAAATCAACACGACTGCCAATGAACAAAAGCCAAGGCATATTGGTCACAACACTGGAATAGGATTCTTTGATTGCGATGAATGTTATGCGGGTCGGTCTTCGTGTTACAAAACGGTTACAAGTTTCCAAGCAAAGGTAATGACTATTGACTAGTTTCCAATATACTTGTATGGTTCTCACATGTATACAAGTTATGTTTCCAATAGGTGCAAAGGGAAACAAAACCTAGCAAAATCCTTCCAGACCAATCGGGATCAAACCTACTTGGCTATCCGAGACTTTAGTCAACAACGTTTCTCTTGTCGAATCATTTCTAAAAGGAGTCCAAGCATATCGGACACAATATCCAGAAACAACTGTGCTGTTCGAGACTCTGGAAGGGCGTCGCTTGCCACTGCCGCCGCAGATTCTTCAACTAAAGGACTTGCTTGTCTAGAAACAGTACAAGGCGCGGTTCCCTTAGCCAAATCTCTATCCGTAGTAGGAATAGATAGTGATGGTAAGTAGTGAAAAGCTTGAATAGAAAGTAACGGTACTCGGAAAATTGCGACGTTTCCTGTCCTTATGCATGTAGTAGGAAACTCGGTGATCACTTTATTACTGCGGCTAGCACACGGGATATCCAAAGGAAACTTGTTCACACTGATTCGGATATCGAATACTTTCTCTATTTCTCACAAAGCACTGTGAAACCATAAACTTTTTTGCCAGTGCTAACAATTGCATTTCAGGAACGTTTTGTAAGAGGTTTCGTTTGAGTATAGTAGCGAATGGGAAACAGATACAGAGTTTGTGAAAAGGTATGGCTTCAATCATCTGAATAAACTCGCTATAGAATCGTGTTAGAAGTAGTTCACTGTTTTTTCAGATGTCATACAAACAAGTAACCAAAAGAAACAGTTTTCATCTATTTTCATGCAAGTCGTCTTCCTCTTGCCACAACTGCTCCAAATTATACTGCTCGCGGGTTGTCTGTAACATGTAGTGAACGATAAGACGACCGCAGTCAACTGCAATCCAGTCCGTACGGTTCCGTCCATAAATGATTGGCCTAGTTCGTCTATTGGCATAAAAAGGTAAGGCAGCCATCTCTTTTGCTAATTTTCTTGCCATGAAAGAGAGATGAGCTGAGTTTCTGCCACTTGTCACGATCATATAGTCAGCAAAAGAACACTTTCCTCTCACATCCAGCAGACATGGATCAACTGCATTCATACCAACAATGAAATTAACCACTTCGAAAGCGTCTCCTCTACTTAGATTGCTGCGTGCTGCGAACTGAGGAACACTGCGTTCTTCAACAGTTTCAATCGATTTTCCAATACCAACCGAATTTCCCGAGCGATGGCTTTCCAGTTCATTTAAAAACTTTAGAAAGCGTTCTTTATTGAGGGATATGTTGTCACTGTATCTACGAAACTGTTGAAGAATAGTTGTTGCTCGTGAACGACACCACATTTACGCCAAATCCATTACTCAACAAGAGATGATGGACATCAAGACGTGACTTTTTCCGATGACCAAAGAGTAAAATAATATATAACTCGCATTATGGCGTCCTGAATACCTTTGAAGAAAGTTTTTCTAAAGAGGCATGGTACGTTGTCAAAACTTATCCGAAGGTATTGTTGTCCTAGTTGGATAGCGAGAAACATTGACAAGAATGACTGTATTCTTTTTTCCAACCCAGTGCTATTGCCATGAAGAAACTTTTGTGAAAAGAAATTTGGTTCATCCAACAGAATACCGTTATTGGTAGCGTGGCATAGAACGGTTTCAACGATGAGAACCGGTACCCTCGCTACTGGTTAGAAATCTCGATTACCCACTAACTATTCCTTTCTTTTTTGCTTATTGATTGATATATTTCGTGGTTCAAAGAGACATTGTTGCTTGGATAGCCATCTTTTAGATTTTAGAACAAGAAAACCTGTGATATGACAATTGATGCCAATCGTACGAACCCCAGTTGAAAGCTTTCAAGTAATTTATGCTGAGACGTTCTGTGTTAGTGTAGTCCTGTGGCAAATAAAACTTTCTATCACACTCTTAGAACTCGTTAATATTGTTTGGAAAGCCAACCTGACGAATAAAAGCAGCAACTTTGTCAGGACAAGGACAACAAGAAGAACGATGGAATATCGGAACCCACATTTAGCAACTAGGAAAATATCCTGAAGAAAAGATACCTTCAAAGTATTGCGTTAGAATATGGAAATACCTTTTCAGTTGTAATGTTCATTCAAAACGCAAATCAGGCTCATATTTGATACTTCGAGGGCTTTCGACAGGCAAAGAAGAAACTTCCCAACAAAACTCATCAATAATTCAACCACATGTGGAATGAATCAGAAATATCTGGATCGAAAAGATAAGCGATATCATTTCCATTTCAGCCGCAATTATCGAAATAGATAATCAGTATCATTTATATATTTCCTTGGTAGAAGGACAGTAATTGATAAAATGCAAAAGTCCCAAATTCTAGTATTTCTGCGACAATTGTATGTCGAAATAAGAGTCAACAAGCTCCAAAACATGATGAGGATCCACTTCAAAATGTACAGAGTCCTTCTTCGCACAACCAATGTATTCATGTACAATACCTACCCTAGAAGATACATAGTGTGTCCACATCAGATTGCAAATCTTCTCAGGATGTACAACACAGTGAGCATCAATTTCAATAAGACATGCTTTGGCTCTCATAAATAATACATTGGCTAACGCAGCCCCATGTGGAGTGATTAAAATGTCCAAATCGTGAAATAATTCAACCTGCTTGCGAAATGAGACTTTTGGCATTTCTTGTAGCCAAGTAACTTGAGCTCTATCTCGGTACCTTTTGGAGAGCAGTTCAAAACTTTCATTCGCATTTGACCACTTTCGTCTTCCTGTATCTTTCATACGATCGTACAGAACAATTTTTTTCTTTGAAGAATCTTCATCGAATATGCCAAACTGACTTTGAATAAAATCTCGAAACCTAGCTATTGCTTCTCGATTCATCCATTCAGGAACATCCTTGAGTGAATTCCGGAACAAATCGACTACGTGCTGCGAGAGATTCCAAGGAGGTAAACCGGTTGGAAGAACTTTAGCTCCACCTCTCAGAAAAGGTAACAAGGGTTGATTTTCAAGACGATAAATATACTGATAGCAGTTTCTGAAACAAATAGGCTGGTTATTATCGTCTATTATATTTGTATTTTTGGTCAGATTCAATGCCGTCAGGTACGTCAACCAATGTATCCAGCGGACTTTTCTATCTTCTTCCATTGTATTAAGAGGAAGATTCACTGGAAAATTTGGCAAAATAATGATCGGATAGCTATTCTTTTTTAAACAGAAGTGAGAAAAGAACTGGAAAGGAAACAGTCCTTCAAAATAGTCATGAAAAGGATTGTTTCCCTTTCCAGTTAAATTTACCTCAAATATCAACCCTATATCGTTTTTCTGTTTCAAGGTACTGTTCAAGGTTCTGACACCACTGTTCCAACAACAATTTTTGAAGCGCTTGGCTGAACCAAAGGAAAACTCCGCCAAATGATTGCAGATATCGGCGACTTGCTTGTTTTGAAGAGTTTCTTCTGCCCTCTTCTCCAAGTAATCTGTCACCAAGTCTCCGGCTTGTAGACTCAATAAACAGCAAAATAAACAAAAACCAATGGAGGTCCACTTGAGCAAGTTCTTTTTCTGCCAAAAACCGAATGAGAGCAGCATTTTTTTAGGCATTGGGAAGGCGCCCAAAATTTTAAAATCCCTGACGGTTGTCATCCCATCCACAAACAGAACTCAAAATGTATTGGGATGGGAGGAACGATGAGTCTAATGGACACAGCATTTGGATCATTTCTTATGAATTGTGTATTGCTTTTCTGTGGGTTGATTGGCTCCGAATCAGTTGAGTCAGCGAGACCATCTTGTCTGTAATTTATTTTAAAATTCCCCAAGAGGGTTTCGGAGTATTCTTACTGCTCCAGAAATTTACTGAAATACTGTTCTTCATGGACTTAAAAATCTTTATCAGTGGTGTGCGGATGAACACACAACACAAAATAAAACATCACAGGAATGAAACATTCAAATTGGAATTCTGTTCATATAAAAAGCTCTGTATTGTTTATAAAGAGAAGAGAAATATAAGACTATCTACATAGGAGTACAACAACTTGAATTGTATGCAGTCTGAAATGGAAGAGACAAAGGATGTTCAAAGCTATGCACGTAAATCCAGGGTCTTTGTTAATCTCAAGTATTATGTAACGATTGCTTATACGGTTTTTATAAGATAACGAAACGGTCTGTCCAGAATCAACCCTCAATCACCTTCTTTGTTAGCCTGCCTAACTGCCTTCAAGTTCATTCTATAGAGCAGTAACTTTATGATGGCTTTAAAAGGGCCAATTATTCCAAGTCTAGTGACTGAAATGGTAATGATGGTGTTTCCTTCGAAATATTTACAAGTAATATCGAAAGTTCCTGAATTTTGTTGCAAAAGTCTCTTTACAAATAATGACATCAGAAGTGTCTTACAGATAAACCAAGTTTATCTACAATTGTCATTCAACACATTCTTTACTCTTTGGCACAATTATGGTTGCTACTTCAAATTGTTACATGGTAAATGTGCGTAGAGTTCCATAAAATCCTTGCTAAACACACACGAAGCATATACTATAGTACTTTTGATGCAAGTGCCAGTACTGTGGCAGCATTCATGGGGGGCCGGTGGTTTGTTGTTATTTCATCTTGGAACAAGCTCCTTGTCAATACTGGCTGTTGGTCCTACAAGCCCAATGGGCGCAATTCATTCAAGTGTCAGTAGTTAAAAATAGAGCTATGAAAGCTACTGAACCACAGAATTTTTTTTGACAAACTTCACAACAGTCTTTATTCTAAACTCTAACTTGTTAAAACTCAGAAGCCGTTAATACTCTGACTCCCCACAAGTAAACAGAAATAAACTGAGCCGTAACAAGTCTGACTCAGTGCAACATACTCTGAACTACACACAAATATATAAACAAACAAAGTTGCCATTTACATAGTCTTCTGAGCAGACTCCAGAGACTTCTCGAAGAAAATCTTCAGGAAATTATCACCCACAATATCAGCATATTCTTTAGCCAGCTGCAGAGTTACGAACATTTTCTTCTCGTCACGGGTAGAGAGGAAAAAGAAGTCTTTGTTCTCTTCATAATATCTCCTTAGAAACTTAACGTCCATTATTTTACTCTTTTCTTTCATGCTACCACCCAACATTAGGGGAACAATACTGTCGACATCAACCAGAACCACTTCACGTCCATCTATTTCCTGAACGGCACCATCCAACTTCAGTCTATAACCTTCAGCTCCAATTCTTACTGCCTTTGCCATTCCACTGTAGCCAAGGATGGAAATCTGAAATCCAAACAGCTTCTAGCCTGCTAAAGGGGTCGCGTAAAAAGAGTTTCATGGAAGCTTCCATGTTACCAGAATGGAGTGGGTCACCTTCTGGAAAATCCCTCTTCCGCACCCTCATTGTCGAGTTCAAACCTTGAATGAGCCATTTTCAGCTGTTTGTATATATTTACTTGAATCCTCAAAACAAATGGAAATGCCTCTACATTCAATCCGGTATAAAAGGTTCAAAAAACACGACCATGAGGAAACTTCAACAAATAGCATGAGTAGCCCTGGTTGTGACCAATAAAAGTGTTTAGCAGAACAACAATACTGTTTAATATTGAAGAATCAAAACATTGTTTCCTTCTGCATTTTTCGTTGAAATCCGTGTTGATTCCATAAGATCTTACACTCCTGTCTTATGTTTACACAAATAATCCCATTGATTGACGAGTAGCCAATTTCCCCTCGTGGTCTTTTTCTTTGAACATCTTAAAATTGGTTTCTTGGGTAGTGGATATGAAGTCGTGGAGATTGTTTTCCTCAGCAGCAGGAGCTTCGCGGAAACTGCCGCCTGGTTTTGACCCCGGTGCTTCGCTCGGAAAGGAACATCACAAACGTGAGTACAAGTTTTGTCTTAATGGGCGCCTCGTTGGTAAAAGACTCTTTTAGAAGAAGCGAGGAAGTGGAAAAGAATATCTTTAGTTTTTGGGCTTGTTGTTGCTGGTGTCGTAGCATATTTAGCTCCCAAAGAAATGGAACATCACGAAGTATATATCACACCTGCTTATCCTTTTGTCGATAGAAAAGTCAAGGTAGGACCGTTTCCTAGTGGTTGCTGAACTTTTTTGGTAAGACACGTTGTCAGGAACCGCGATTCCCTTGGGGGAACGAACCCCTTATTGGAGCTCCGCAGGATCGCTTGAGACGTGGAGAGGAACACTAGTCTGAGTCTATGAAACTTTGTTATTCGTCTGAGCAAATAAAAAACCTGGAGTATTTTAAACAATGAACAGCAGATTTTATATAACACCAATTTTTTGTTAAAATATGCTACCCACTCTGTGGAGACGTCAAGTCATAGACATAGGTCTTCTTACATAGTTCCACAACACTGCTTATCATTCTCTGAAAGTCCTCCTCTGTTTCCAAACTATGTCCTCCAGACTTCACAAAGCTTATCACAATATCTTGGCTTCTTAATCGATCTGCAAGTCGCAGTGCTCTTTGAGGTGGGATCTCTTCATCATTTAAACCATGAATAATGCGAACAGGACAATCTATTGGTATCGAAGCAGATGAACCTCGCAATAGACACATTTTTCTACCATCTTCGATTAGATTCCTGGAGATCGGGTAAGTTCTATAACCCCATGGAAGTTCGTAGAGTCCTTCCTTCATAATAATATTTTTCACTTCGTCTGAGAGTTTGGGCCAGAGAACGTCCTCAGTAAAGTCCGGGTCAGGAGCTATGCCAACGATACCGGATATTCGATTTGGACGTTTTAACGTGACATGTAACGCAATCCAACCACCAACCCCTGCACCGACTAGCACTACTGGTCCTTGAGGTATTAAATTGTCTATTATGTCTATGGTGTCTTCTGTCCACCTGGACACTGTGCCGTCTCGGATATCTCCCGAACTTCGTCCTATACCATGATAGTCAGCACTCAGATAAGCCCTTCCTTGCATTTTACAGGCCACTTCTAGAGCGTTTCCTTTAGCGGAATGGCGGTTCATAGAAAGACCAGGTAAGAACAACACAGTAGGGATTTCTCCAGGAAAGTAATCATAAGCGATTTTGTCTTCTCCTTTCTGAAATATCTGGTTTTTTCCAGTTGATACGGTCATTGCGACTCTTCTGGTTTTGGCTGGAGAACGCTCGGAAACACAAATCCCAAAATGATAGTGCAATGGTTTCCAAAAATAAAATTCTCCTCTCTTTCTTCGAGTTACTCCAGGTTTTCTTTGACTTGATCTGCCACAGTCATAGGGTACCCAACCAGTCAAAAATGAAGGCACTCGACGAGATGAAAGAGACATCACAAGAGCTGTCAAAACACCTTAAAACGCCAACATTAAGGCGCCTAAAAAATTGAAGGGGAAAGAACAAATTTGATATTTGCTGTCTGCATACCGACGTTTGGTCTCTTTGTGTTTTGATGGCACGAAGCGATGACGAATACGACTATCTTTTTAAAAGTAAGTTTACTACTTAAATTTATTGTTTTCAATGTTCTTAAACGGGTTCAAGTTGTTCTTATTGGAGATTCGGGGGTTGGAAAATCAAATCTGTTGTCCCGTTTCACCCGTAACGAGTTCAACTTGGAATCCAAGTCAACGATTGGAGTAGAATTTGCAACAAAAAGTGTTCAAACGGAAGGGAAGACCGTCAAAGCACAAATATGGGATACTGCTGGTCAGGAAAGATACCGTGCTATTACTTCTGCCTACTATAGGGGAGCTGTAGGTGCATTATTGGTATACGATATTTCGAAGAAGGAATCGTTTATCGGAGTAGAAAAATGGTTAAAGGAACTTCGAGACCATGCGGATAGTAACATAGTTATTATGTTGGTGGGAAACAAGTCCGATTTGAAACACTTGAGGGCAGTAAGCACAGAAGAAGGAAGGGAGTTTGCGGAAAAACATTCTTTGTCTTTTATTGAAACTTCAGCTCTAGACGCAACCAATGTGGAACAAGCATTTACTCAGCTGCTAACAGAAATCTACAGAATTGTTCATAAGAAAGCGTTGACAAACGAAAAGAATTCAGCGTTTAAGCCAGCTTTGGGCGAGAGTGTAGTTGTAAGAGATCCTGCAGAAGATAAAGGCCATCAAAAGAAGAAATGTTGCTCCTAGTTTTATTTTATTTTTGTTAAGGATTGAAAGAAAATTCTAAAAATAAAGGCTGTCCAGTTGGTTTCATCAAAATCGTTAAGCTCAACGAACGACTGCCGGGCTGAATCGTTTGTACTTGAGAATGGAGTCAGAAGAAAAACTGACCTGGTTGTCACGAAACGCCGAACAAAATATAAGAAGAACAATTAACGGAATAACTGGTCTTAGAGAAGTTGACGAAGGAATTGACAGAGTGTGTTATTCTCTACAGCAGTTGTGTTAATTCACTTAAGATGGTCCTTCCTCTAGGTATTCAACTATGAATTGAGACTTCTAAGTGGAAATGCCAACAGAGAACTTTCCGTGGAAATTGCTCATCTATTAGATATTCCTCTACTGGACGCTGGTATGTGTTCTTTTCATGCTTTATTGGGTAGGGAACTAAAATGCTTGCGGTTCAAGATGTGCGACGGTTTTCCGACGGTGAGATTTTCGTGTCCATCAAAGAAAACGTACGAGGAAAGGATGTCTTTATCATTCAACCAACGGCACCTCCTGTGAACGACAATCTAATGGAGCTCCTAATATTGATTGACACATTGAAAAGAGCCTCGGCCAAGAGAATAACAGCCGTCATGCCGTATTTTGGGTATGCCAGGCAAGATAGAAAAGCAGCTCCAAGAGTTCCAATTACTGCAAGACTTGTGGCAGATTTGATATCCACAGCTGGTGCTTCCCGTGTCCTTGCTTTGGAGCTTCATGCAGGTCAAATACAAGGCTTTTTTAATATACCTGTCGATCAACTTTTAGCTGTGCCAGCATTTGTAGAATTCCTAAGGGAAAATGACTTTGGAGGTGTTCATAATCCAGTGGTAGTAAGTCCAGATGCTGGAGGCATGGAACGTGCCCGTACTTTAGCCAAAGAAATCAATGCATCGTTGGCAATCATTGACAAGAGAAGATCAGCTGCTAATGTTGCACATGTGATGCACATCATTGGAGATGTTTCAGGTAGAGATTGCATCATTGTAGATGATATTGTTGATACTGCAGGTACCTTAACTGAAGCAGCAACATCTTTAAAAGAACATGGAGCGAAACGAGTTATTGCATGTTGTGTGCATCCTGTTCTGTCAGGCCCTGCCATTGAACGCATCAAATCCAGTTGTATTGACTTCCTTATTGTCACTGACTCCATTGTTATTCCTCCAGAAAGGCGCTTGCCTCAAATGCGCATTGTTTCTGCCGCCAAACTATTTGCTGAAGCTATTTATCGAATTCACCGAGAAGAATCCGTTTCCACTTTGTTCACCAATTTTTAGTTCTTCTGAATTCACATGTTTTCTGATGGGTATGATAAATCTTGATGAGGCTCCATGTTTTTGCTATTCCTAAAGAGATATTTGTTTGAAAATCCCAACTAATAGTATTCAGAACCGATCAAGTTTATTTATTCGGATACACTGCAATGTTTTTCCAGTCATGTCCTTGTGTAGGATCCATGCACGAACATGACTATGACAAATGCTTCAGCATTTTGCCATTTGGATATGACAGATCTGATTTATAAGAGTGAGCAAAAAGTACACACGAAAGTGGCTCATGAACTCGGCTTTATGTAAACTATTTCTTTCTATATTGACAATCAAACGAATGGACAAAAATGCCACTCTTGTTACGTCTTCACCATAATTGTTCCGCAAAATAGCAGTATCAATACTACAGTGTTATAAAATATTGTTCCCTTTAACATTGCTTAATTCTATCATTCCATTTTTTCCCTCTTGACCATCTTGGAGGCAATCGCTTGGAGATTAGAACAACTAACTCTACCATCAAAAGAGATTCAACAACAAAGAGAAACTGTCGAATTCTTATGAAAAATCTTAGCCGCTCCATAAAAGAAATAGTCAAAACACTGGTTGATAATTTATGAAGAACATTGAACAGGGAGCTCACTTCATTATGTTGGAAAGTGTCAGGTCGTTCATCGAACAAAATCTTTAGCGCTGTTCCAACACCTAAGAACTGCAATTTTCCCCACAAGCGACATTTCTCACAACCAACACAATCCATTATTGCTGAAATATTTCGGAAATGCTCTTTGAACTGTTTTTGAATCGCGCGACCTTCATTTGTACGAAAAAGAGCACGTTCGTCAAATGTCAGACATTCGGGAGTCAATAACTTTGAGCAAGAAAATATCTCACGCAAAGTCTTCTTTGTTAGTTCATCTTCTGTCTCGTTTCCAACACGGTAATCATACGCTTCAGGAGAAAGTATTGGACTTTCCTTACTTACTGCTCGCAGAACGAAAGCAAAAGCAAAATATAGATTTTCCACTCGTTCAGGATACTTGCGAACTCGCTCTTCATATAATTTTAGATTTGGCCCCCAACGAGTCCCAAAAAGATATTCCTTTGCGATATGCATGTTGATAGAAGTATGAATTCCAGATATTAGTCTAAAGAACACCCGCTGTTCCTTACAGTAGTGTTCCTGTAAAGAGCAAGCTTCTTGTCCTGAACATTCATTTGGGAATAAAAAACAGTTTTCATTATATATGGCTTTCCAAATACGAGCAGCACTCTCTCCTTGATATCCTGTATATCTTTCAACATTGGCCAAGAGATCGACGTATATCATTGTGTCATCATTATCCTCTATTATCCAAACATTATCGTCTTCTTCTTTCCAATAATTAAAACTTGTGCCTAAATTTCTGTCAACATCGTTCAATGTATCTCTACCATTAGCAGTTTCACAAGTTACGGGACTCTTAAACGAAAACGAAGACTTTCTATTATTATCTCCAATCCTCCAGAATACTGGTATCTCATCTTCGCTACAAGCGCAAACGCTACAGTCTCTCAAGGCGCACTGTCCGTCGTCAGGCCAGAAAGGACACTCCTTTGTCAAATCCACCTTAAAGATACGGAAGAAGGTACGCGCTACGAGGTTTGAAAGCTTTCGATTCAGTTTGACTGCATTCTCCCAATGTAAAGTATGAACATCACACGACGCGTCCTCAATATACTTTTTCGGACTAATTAAGAAACCATTACTGTACACCTTGAGGGATGCAGAAGCCATGGACTCCGGTTCTAGAAGATAGTATAGAAGTCCCACGAAAACCAACAAATACAATATCACGTGTAGCGAAACAACTCGAGAAGGAATATTTTTCTGCTTCTCTTGTTTCATGTTGAAGTAATTTTGAAAGTCACACAACCAAGACGTCAAGTGAAGTCAGTCTGACCACTCCAAGAGAAAAATGCAAGTGGCGCAAATTTTTGAGATCACATATAAAATTAGTCCTTGTCATTTTATAATGAAAGTAATACGTCTGTCAAAGAACTAGGAAAAGATAATCACATTTGTGAATTGTAAAAACTGTATAGTAGAAGGTAACTTATTATCATTCACATTCACTGCTTATTACTACTTCCCACGTCAGTCTTTGAAGGTCGACGTTCATTTGATAAATTTTCGTTGGGTGTTTTGGCATCTAAGCCCAATGATATTTTTGAAAAAAGCTTAAAACGTTCTTGAAAATTCAGACGACGAAATTCCTCAAACATTGCCCCAAACTCTCCCTCGGAAAGCTCTCCGTTGCCCTTTAGTTTCTGTAAGGACTCTATAATTTTTTCACTCCCTGCTTCTTGAACCTAATAACAACCAAAATTCAAAACCTATCAAAATATCTTATGACATAGCTACCCGTACCTGTGATGTCAACCCATTTATCTGACTTTCAACCATAGACCAAACGGAGCAAATTTCATCAATCCTTTTCTGCAAGGAACTTCTTTCGTTGCTCAAGCTCCGGCAGAGCTTCTCCAAACATTCACATTTTTCCTTGGCTTTCTGCTCACCTTTTCTTGCAGCTTCCAGTTCAGAAACCACTGATACCAATTGGACAGAAGTCTCCTCATTCTGCTTCTTTAAATCACCGTTCGTAAGTTGCAGCGTTTGCACTGTCTTTGATAGCTTGTCAATGGTTTCTTCATATCTCTTAAAGACACTTGAGCTTTGTTGCAGTGCATTCTAACGGAATGGTTAGTCAACTATGTCTAATAAGAGACAAAAACAATACCTCAAACTGTAAGCATTTTTTATCATATTCTGATAACTTGGAGTGAAGTGTTTCTACGATGGAGAAAAATTCATTCATTTGCAAGTTATTTTCCTCTGTGTGCTTGTCAAAACTCTCCGTAGATTCTCGGAGTCTTGCTTCTGCAAGTTCGGCCTCCAACTCTTTCTTTTTCAGCTGCGTGTTGAAGTGTTCTTCTCGTAAATCATATTTTTGTTGAAGAATTCTCAAAGCTTCAGTCTTGTCGTCCAGACGCTGTTTATATATCTCTGCTTCCTTGTTGGAATGGAATTCTATCTTCGAATTGATTTCTTCCATTGCCTCGTTAAACTTTTTCACTATTTCTGCCTGTCTTTCTTTCTCCTCCTTCAGTCTTCGTTCGCTCTCCTCCTAAATACACAAACTTAAGTTACACGACATTCTACAAACAATACAAGTTTCTTACAGCTAGAGTCTTGTTTTGCTTATTCAACTCTCGGCTAAGGGTTTCCAACTTCTGTTTTGCAGCTCTCAACTTTTTCATTTCAAAACAAATATCCTCCAACTCTCTTTCCAACACAATACTCTTCTGTCTCTCTCTACACACGTCATATTCTAAGTTCTTGCACTCTGTACATTTGTTAATATATTTCCAAAGTAACGTTTTCAGTTTATATTCTTCTGTGCTATCAGAAGACTCAACAAGTGCTTTCCCTTCTTTTACTGCAGTCTTGTACTTATTTTCTGCAAACGCTACTGTTATTCTACTGAAATTCACTTGTCGGTTCTCACTTACCGATTCTTCGGTCTTCTTCCGTGTCTTGGTTACTTTCCAAAGCACTAATACGTTCAGCCAGTAACTCTCGAAATTGACTAGGTTCCAAAAAGTGACTTTTATCTAACTTTTCTTCCGCTGTGGACATTTTCCAACAAGTCCTGTGTCACTTGTGCTTTCTATCACCAGTCAAGAACCCAATTACCACACCCTTAGAGAATGATAATAGCAAAAATGACTTCTGATACCCAATTTTTGTGTTGACACAAGATATTTTATGCAGTATTCTTACTTACAATATATAGATGACTATTCTTTTTCCTTTACTGATCATCATGTTATTATGATTATCGACTTTCATGACCATTGATGGGAAAGAAGCTGGAGCACCCGCCAGACCGAATTTTTAGTAACCGTGTTAAAGTAGCCTGTTGGGAAAAGGTTTTTCTCTGTTTCATATACTTGAGAAACATGTTGACCAACCGATAGTTTCAAGGCACCACCTGTTCCTGGAAGAGATCCCGACCGTTGGAGATTGGATGCTTTTAACAATCCAGTGTGTAAGAGACTTACTTCTTGTGAAGGGTGTCTATGCCATGAATATGATCATATTATACCGGTAAGCAACTAACACTTTTTATTACTTTAACAATGGATTCAGATTGTTTCAGTATTCACAAGGTGGAACTTCGACTGTAGAAAACTGTCAGATTTTACAAACAAGAATCAATCGTTTGAAAGTAAGTCTTTAATTGACTTTCTTGGCTCCAATGCCAATAGCTTAATTAAGGCTGACCGAGAGCTACCTGCAGAACAACAAAAGTCATTTTCTTGTGCAATAACTTTCTCCGAACGTGAACTTGATCTAGTAGAAATGGCTGTATATGGCAATGTCCGTAGAAAAAGTTTGAATTGCCGATGTAAAAGTATCTTTGAAGTGAGCAACGATATGCAACATTCAGTAGAAACGAAAGAGAATAGTGAGAGTTCTCAAGTCGATGGCCTATGAATGGATAACAAGTTTTGTCAAAGGTTACTCAGATTGGTTGAATAGGAACCCATTATAAGTTGTTCTATTTAGTAAAATATGAATTTTGTTCTTGTCAACAGGTGTTCAATTGCTCATGATGATTGTTCACCATTCTTGGTCATCTACGTCAACTTGTATTCTTGAGCGAACAAAAATTACTATTGATATCCTACATTTATGACAGAGTTTCAAGTACTTAAACAAGATTCGGAAACGAATGCCAGAACTGGAATACTTACGAGAACAGCCAGACATGATCTACCACAAGTGTCTTGCAAGACACCTACCTGTATTGTTAGTACTTGTAGAGGTTCCATACCCCATGTAACGAACGACTTGTTATCTAGTATCAACAATCAACTTATTGTTGCTTTGGAAGTAAGTAGAATAGACGTCACACGTGTTTCAAAGCTCACTCTATCCATTCAGAGCACCGATTTCTTACTATTTAACTCCAACTTGCGAATAAAAGGTGCTGAAATAGTGGCAAACGCTGGTTCAAGTATTCATCAATATTGTAATCTTCAACAATTTCCTGTTTACTTATCATTTGTTTCTCAACAAGTGGAAAAGATCAACTATTCAGGTATGTCAAAGACTCCCCGTTATCTATTGACATTGGACTATTCTTGATAGAGAAATCCCAACAGTTTAAAGTATACCAGAGAGGATCTTCTGTATCCTTTTCTGAACAGGATTACTTGGAGTGGATACTTCATGCCAAGTGTGATATGATAGAATGTCCTTCAGTTGTCAATGAATATCGACAAGGACTTGGTAGAGCTGCAAACAGTCGAGAATCAAGGGAATCGTTACGTTTGCAAAGTCACTTTATGCATTGTTGGAGGTAAACGCATTACTCAAATATTGTTCATTATCGACTGATCGATGACTTGTAGTGTTCCTAATAATGAAACGACAGCAATAGGCATTGTACAAGGAGGTACTGAATGGGAGGAACGAAAGATACATGCGCAAACTATTTCACAAATAACCGGTTTAGGTGGCTTTTATGTGGATGCCTTTGACCAGAAAATGTCACTTGCTGAACAAAAAAAACTAACGAATATATCGCTACAATATCTCCCAAGTCATCTTCCTCGTTTCATGAAGTGTTCTTCTTCTCTGGAACAAGTTTTGAATATGGTAACTTCTGGCGTGGATCTCTTCATCTCTTGTTATCCCTATACACTTTCTTTAAATGGATATGCACTGGATTTACCCATAAAAAGAAATCTGTGGGATATTATTTATCAGCGGGATGCTTCACCTATCTCATTGCAATGTGACTGTTTTGTATGTCATCAATATTCTCGTGCATACATCAATCATTTACTCAATGTTCATGAAATGTTGGCAATGACCTTGTTGATGATACACAATATGCAACAGTATACTGAGTTTTTCCGACAAGTGCAGCAAGCTATTGAGACCAACTCTTTTTCATCCTTTCAACAAAAGTTTCTTGCTTCTAGGAGAAATAACTCTGCATGATTTTGACCGGTTATTCTGATGACTAGGGGAAAACTATCAGTCAGTCGCTATTTATACCATTCGGGGAATTACTATGGAGTTGACACTATCCATGGTAGAATAACAAGTTGACGGTGGTAAGCTCTCAAAAGGAAAATTAAAAGTATGCTACAAATAGCTCCCATAAAATTTGCTGCAATATCCAAAGAGGAAAATCCCCGTCCTAATTGCTCTTGTATGATTTCGACCACAGTTCCTAAACTCGTTAAAACACGCTTAGAATATCAATAAAATGCTCACCAAAAGCAGTGGTCATGGTAATGGCAACTATGTAGCGTTTCGATCGGCTGTAAACTGAAAAAAACGAAAGAGAAAGACATATAAATAGAGATATGCACCCATATGCCACCGCATGCAACAATAAATGATGAGTGGACATGATACTACCGAATACACCAAGGCAAACCGTAGTAAAACTGCAAATTGACGTCAATACAAACAGAGAGGTAGCCGAAAGCCAGTATAATAACAAAAACCATGCTTTCCAAGTTCTAAGCATTAAAAGTCTCGAAATAAAAAGCCCTTTCAAAGTGATCAGTGATCTACTGACAATCACTTGCTTTTCATCAATCTGCAAACACTGATATGCAGTTATGATTCTAACGACGGCTTGCTGCTGCTGTTCAAAGCGTTGAACATATAGTTGAGAAAGAATATATAAAAGTAAGAAAGAACAAGAACCTTTCAATAAAGTCACCAAGTACCAAACAATGCCTACAGTTGTCGTATAAGCTAAGCAATAGAATGCTGTGGGATTTCACAGTTCCCATAGAAAATAGCCTTCGATTGGCACGAGGTCCATGTCAGTGACTAAAACGATGCCAACCCTATCAGTTACTTGTGAAGCTCCAGTGAATATTGCTTTGATCAAATATTGGGGTAAACGAGATGAAGATCTCGTTCTTCCTTTAAATCCTTCTCTTAGTATTACGCTGAATATGGACACTCTCAGAACAAGAACTACTGTCGTAGCAAGCAAGCAATTTGAAAAAGATCGTCTATGGTTAAACGGACAGTAAGCAGTTGCTGTCGACTTGAAGAATGTTCTAACACAGTTGAAGAGAACAAGATTTGAGTACAAAACGTTTGCAGACTTGTCTTGCCAAGTTACGTCAAGGTGCTAGTGATCGATACGACGTTGGCGAACTAGTAGTGCGAAAAGAGGAGTGGCAAGAGTATCGTTTTCATATTGTTTCCGAAAATAATTTTCCTACAGCAGCTGGACTAGCTTCAAGTGCTTCTGGTTTAGCGTGTTTGGGTAAGTCCACTGAAACATTTGCCAATGATTTGCTAAATTTCCCAGTATATTCTATTGCACAGTTATTGAGCTTCAAGGAAACTTTTCCTGGAGAAATCTCCGCAATAGCTAGACAAGGTTCTGGAAGTGCCTGTCGAAGTCTATATGGAGGCTTTGTGTTGTGGGAAGCTGGAACCCGATCGGACGGCATGGATAGTTTCGCAAGGCAAATTGCTTCCGAAAATAGTTGGAAAAGTCTGCGAATACTTATTCTGATCGTTAATGAAGAGAGAAAAAAGACTAGCAGTACAACGGGGATGCAGGCGTCAGTTCACACAAGTCCTTTATTAACAGTACGTATCTCCTAAAAATTTCTTTCTTGCTAAATATTCCGTGCAAGTTTCGCGCCTCACACGTTGTGCCCCAGCGTATTCATTCTTTAATACATGCTGTTGAAACGCATGATTTTCCTACTCTTGCAGCAATAACGATGCAGGAAAGTAATCAGTTTCACGCTTGTTGTTTGGATAGCTTTCCCCCAATTTTCTATCTAAACGATGTTTCGAGACGAATTATTTCATTTGTTCATGAGTATAATGAATGCAAAGAAAAAATTAAGGTGGCCTATACTTTTGATGCAGGACCAAACGCTGTATTACTCATGGAAGACGAAGATTTGGAAGAGTTTTTAAACATGCTTCAAAAACACTTTGGATGTTTTCCAGTCACAAATACAAAAGTAAAGACCTCGGCAATGACATATCCAGAAAGCAAGGATATTATACGAGGTCTTGCTACTCGTATTGGAGAAGGACCTCGTGTTGTCACAAACTCTTTATCTTCAATAGAATCTCTAGCAGACAAAAATGGTTTGCCTAAATGTTGACACTTTAACTCAGCACGCAGTAGGTACACCTCCACAGTTGGCTTTAATTCTTCAGTTTCCATTTAATTAAATAAAAGTGTTGTATCAAACAGTCAGTTCTACGAAAATTTAATCTATCTCTTTATTCCAAGCGACTCTTTGGCAATTATCACAATTCCTTAAAAAGTTTCTAGCAGTTTAAAACGAGGGCCAAGGCAGATTCTCATAGGCCGAAGCCACCGGGTAATCCTTCCAAGATTGCCAGCATTAAAAAAGGGAAACATCTACCAACAAATAGACAGTAAAATCATTTTTTAATTATTATTTGATTAAATTGAAGTCATTCAATCAAAAAATTAATGGTTGCTGTTATCAAAAAATATTTTTAAATTCAAAATAAACCTCCTGTGTGTAGATCCATTAAAAGTATCATCGAAAACTTTGCATTAATTTAAATTTTGTTAAAAGCCTCGAGTTTAATTTTCAGGCAAGGATTAGTTGTTGACGATTAATATATTTATATTGCCGTTCTTTTTTTTCTAAGCAGGAAATACTTTGTTTTCTGCACGTAATAGCCCGTCTAGCTAGTTGCTTTCAAGATTAGGCAGTTACTGTTCATATTCTGTAAAGAATGAAACAAAACTTTAGATGCCACAAGTGTCTTACAATAAATATAAAAGCAAGCCTTTAATTTCACAATAACGGCTTTCATTCAATTGTTGCAAATGGTTAAAAAATCATTTCGGTGTTTTGAGTGTTATGTCTTTTTGAAAGTCTTTTTGCAAACTGTTTCTTCAGTTTTTGTTGGCATTCGGATGAATCGCCTGAATGTTTCCTTAACTTAGTCAGATTTCTTAATTAATCTCCGTGTTTTTAAAAATGTAGAAGAATAATATATTAAACTAACGAGCATCAATCGAGTAAGTTGCATGCATTGTCTCATACACTGCTTCTTTAAAGTGAAACGTTTAGGTAAAATGGGGGTGTTTTGACAAATATTGGGAAATCTTCCCTTTTCTGTATGCAAAGATATGCCTCTTTTTGAAAAATATTGGTGAGGATAGTTGAATAAAGCACTTGTATACTGTTTTATTTCAAGGTTTCGTTCTCCTTTGCACTCCTTTTAAGAACAGCAGGCCATGGAAATATCTATCCACAACCCTCCAAGTATTGCTCTGTATCATTATCAAATTCTAATTTACTTGCTATAGTGTCCTTTGCACATTCCAAACTAGTTTACTCGAGTGAGAGAATTAAACTATATCGAGAAAGTATACGTACAGAACTATGGTCGATTCTGCTATTTCCACGGACGCCTGTACAGTAAGATCCGCTTTTCGACAACGTTTTGATACCAATCCAAGCAGACGTTCTGTTTCCATGAAGTTTTCGACCAAAGAAGCAGTTATTGGCTTATCCTCAGGTGTTGAACCAGACGCACTCATTTTAGAAATTTCCCTCCAAAAAGTCCTGAAATGAATTTGGAGTACTATCCAAGTGGGCAGAATTTTTGAACCCGCTTTTTGAAACACTGTTGCCAGTGCTAGTCGTCATTTTCATATTTCTTCTTTCACACCGATTATGAAAATTTTCTTTTAATATTCAATCGATTAGTTGTCGAAAATTATTCATAGTGAAAGAGCAGCATCAAACTTTAGCAAAGGCACTTTTAATCCATTTTAGGACCGTAATACAATCTCTTTTGGATGGTATCTTTTTGTCATTGTGAGATGACCATTCCATTCGTTAAGAAGTTTAGATGTCTAACTCGCCTTTATCTCCGCTTTTAGGAAGAGAACAAGGTCAGTTTCACAAAGTTTTATTTAATTCACGTCGCTTAATAAGATATTTCCAGAACCGTATGGTATGCAGTTTCGTAGCTCTTTGGTGGGGACTTCCACAGAAGACATGAGAGAAAGCGTTGGTGGTTCGAATCGAAGAACTTTAGAGAGTCATCGTCGTCGGCCTAGTAGCCAAGCCGCCCGTCTTCTTCGTCAGGAGAGTACCAGAGTGCGAAACAATGTTGTGGATCGCTTTCAGCGTGATTTGCTTCCAGCAGGAAGGTTCCTGACAGTGTTGCTTGTTTCAAGTGAACTTACTGCTGAAATCCTCGTGCTCCTTCTTAGCTGGAAAAAGTCTTGTGATCGACCTTTACACTTCTGGGTTTGTGTTTTGGTTCTTATCCAGGGTTTTTCTCTCTTTTTGAATCTAGTTGGGTCTCGCTATAGCCGCATTTTTTCTGGCAATTTCTTGGAAGGAGCAAGTCAAGAAGCAAGTACTCAGGGGGCTGTTTTCAGAACTGAAGACTTTTACGAAGACGTTCCTAGTGGGTTGGCGGATTTAGTTGGTTCGGAAAGGTTGGAAGACAATGGAAGCTTCTTGTTTGAGACAGTGTATCAGAATGAGCTCGTCTCACGTTGGTTGCGTTTACTTAACGCATTTTATTTGGTATGGTTTATTGTGGGCTCCATTTGGTTGTCAGAATGTGAAACCTGTGTAAGTTTTTACTAACTTTTTGGTTGGGTCGGTAACTAAAAGCGAAGCCCTTGATAGAACAAGACTGCACCGCACTTGTACCGTCTTGTTTTGGCATTGGTCATCATTTATTATGCATTACTTGGTCTTCCATTGGCCTGTTTTTGTCTTATAATGTGCTGTCTTCCTCTTTTTATTCGTCTGTTACTTCCTTATGCTGAGAATACACAGCGAAGACGTGGTAGAGCTGCTACTTCAGAGCAGATCAATAATCTTCCTTGTTCTAGTTATGTCCATGGTTCTTTTGAACGAGAGGAAGACAATAGTTGTGTAATCTGTTTAAGCGATTATATAGAAGGTGATATGATTCGTCATTTGCCTTGCAAGGTAAGATTACCTGTTTTATATTTATTGTGTTGATGCTTACAAATGTTATTGTAGCATCACTTTCATAAAAAGTGTATAGATGAATGGTTGGCATTGGACAAATCTTGTCCTCTTTGTAAAAAGGATATTGATTGTCGAGAGAACGCTGTTTGAGACAATTATATTGCGTTGATGTTATTGAAAAAGACGAGACGGAAGAAAACCAAAGGGCGATCGATGTTAAGTCCAGCTGTAACTGTTCCCTGTTGGGTGAAGAAAGGAAATTGCTAATTCCTTTTGTAGAATGCAAGTCAATGAAAAGAGTGATGACTTGATAGAGAACAAGTATCTTCATTATTGTCAAAAGTTGTTGATAGTTTTAAAAACACGTTGATTTTTTATATTTTGCATCTGTTGATATGTTTCATTTGTTATATCACGAGAAGCTAAAGCGGAAGAAAGTTACCCAGTTGCTTCATGATGTATTTTATGATATTTATTGAGGTTGAATAGAAGTGGACAGAAAATGGAACCTTTTTTTGGTGAATATTGCAAAAAATTTCTTGACCATTGTTGTTGGGATTGGTATCGTGTATCCACCATGTATTGGTCCAAGCAAACAACACTTGCCTATATTACTTGTTCAGCACGACTATCACTAAGAAAACCCAGCTGTACTGTTTGTGCAATCAACGCTCGAAAACAATGGGTTGTCAGAGGTCTCTTTATAAAACCAAGTTGGCACCGTAGAGTTGTAAAGAAACTACCTGAAAAGAAGAAAGAAATTATTTACAATTGTTCGTCTTCACCACCACCAGAGAAGAAACCAGAAAATGACAAAGCATCAGTGTCAACCAGAAAACCTGAGTCTGAAACTGCTGATTCACAATGGAGCTCCTCACGACAACTATTAGGAATGAAAGGAGCCTCTTTTTCGGAAAACATCCCAAAGTGGAGAGTTCACTTGCAGTTGATGAAACCAGTTACTTGGATACCACTCTTATGGGGCGTCATTTGTGGGGCAGCTGCTTCCGGTAACTTTGAGTGGGATATGGATAGTGTGTCAAAAGTCGCACTTTGTATGTTGTTATCGGGACCTTTGCTTACTGGATATACACAGACTATCAATGATTACTATGACAAAGAAATTGATGCTATTAATGAACCATATCGACCTATTCCTTCAGGAGCAATATCGGAAGGTGCGGTAAAGGCACAGATTATTGTTCTTTTGTCGTTGGGATTAGGATTGGCTTACTTTCTGGATATCTTACAGTCGCATGAAACTCCGACTGTATTTCTAGTGGCTTTGTTTGGTAGCTTTTTAGCTTATATCTATTCAGCTCCTCCTTTAAAGTTGAAACGAAGTGGTTGGATAGGTAACTATGCTCTTGGAGCATCATATATATCTCTTCCTTGGTGGGCAGGACAAGCATTGTTTAGTCATTTAGATTGGAAAGTGATAGGATTGACGTTACTTTATTCGTTTGCAGGACTAGGAATTGCTATTGTCAATGACTTTAAGAGCATACAAGGAGATGCGAAACTTGGTCTAGACTCCATACCTGTGCATTTTGGAGTAGATAAAGCCAAATGGATAAGTGCTGGTCTGATTGATACCTTTCAAGCCATCGTTGCAGGGATATTACTTTATCTTCATGAAACACCTTATGCTGCTGGAGTGGCAGCCTTAATATTACCGCAAATTTATTTCCAAGCCAAATACTTTCTGAAAGATCCTCTGAAATACGATGTCAAGTACCAAGCTTCAGCACAACCATTTTTAGTTCTTGGTATTTTGGTAACTGCACTTGCTGTAGGACACCATGGTCCATTATGAAGACTAGAAATAAAGAAGACTTTTTTATGAATATTTCTTGGTCAAGTTGAAAAACCGAAAATGAAAACTTAGTGACAACAAGACACTGTTTTTAATGTTGATGAGGTTTTCTTGGGTTGGAGGTGAAGATGCAGCTCGAAATTAACTTCCCTGGAAACCAATTCGTGGCTCGAAAGAAATGGGATGTTTGCTTAGTGGATGAACACTATACAAAGCACACGAGTTGGATACAAAATGCAAATGGAAAATAGAGTAAATAATATTCACTGGAAACAAAAGATTCAGTGTAATGAGAAGCATCCATGTTCGTTAAGTAAGTTTTAAGCATTGTTGCCGGTGCAGGTTATTCATGGTTATGTAGGAAAACAACAGTGGGTGTTTTGCACTTGTTGTGGTTGCCTATTGCAATGTTCATTGGAGTTTACTTTTATTCAATGTCCTTTGTGTTGCACTCTTTTATTAACTAGACCCATAGGTGAGTTTATTGAATGGATATAAAAGAAACGTGCTTTGACAAGTGGGCTTTTAGAGTTCTGCTATTATCATTTTTTATACGACTGTGAAGGTTGTGGTCAAAGATTGATATTTCCTATTGAAGCTACTACTGTGCAGTGTAGTATATGTTGCATGTTGAAGACATTTCCACCTGCAGGTACCATTTGTTGCAAGGGTTGTGGTTTAACACTCGTTTATGGAGAACAACAAACAGCAGAATGGTTGTTTTGCACAGTTTGTTATGCCTTGCAAAGTATAACTAGTGAAAATGAGTTACAGAATGACCATTGTACAAAGTAAAAGTTTTTCATCTCATTGCATATCTCATGGGTTAATTGGATAAAACCTCTTTTCTTGGAGAGATTGTTTGGTAAACATGTGGATTGTAGTGCCCTGTTACACATTGAAACCAAGCCATCGTTTACAGTGGAGAGTATCAGTGACTTGTGTTGTTAGAAAAATAAAATGCTTGCAATCATGTTCAGCTTGTAGGCTTGTTTGTTGTCAACAGGATAACGGAAAGAGTGATAGTCCTTCTACTCCAGTGGTGATCGTACCTGGCTATGGTGCCGACGCGAAAGAATATGTAGAGTTAAAAGAGTCTTTAGAACAGTATGGTTGGACTTGTTCTATTGCTCCTATTCGTTGGTTTGATTGGATTCCTACCATCGGAGGTAGACCAGTTACTCCTATTTTGAAATTGCTTAGTGAAACAGTTCATCATGTTTTACAAACAACCAAGTCTTCAAAAGTGCATTTGGTAGCACACTCTGCTGCTGGGTGGATTGCTCGTATCTGGTTAGGTTCGGGCGTTTATTGTGGTGTTCAGTATGACTGCCGAGACTTGGTATCTTGTCTTGTGTGTTTAGGAACTCCCCATAAGAGTAGGCAAAGACTGACAGAGAAGAATCTTAATTATGTGAATGATAATTTTCCCGGAGCCTTTCATTCTCATATTCAGTATATTTGTGTCAGTGGCACCGGTTGTAAACATCCTCAATGGTGGAAACCAGATGAATGGACAGCTTATCTTTCTTACAAAATGACTTTGGGCACTCATTTATGTGAAGGGGATGGAATTATACCTGTTGAATGTGCAACTTTAGAAGGTGCTTGGAATATTGTTTTGGATAACGTATGGCATTCAAAACGTTCTCCTGGACTTTGGTATGGTCATCATTCAGTAGTAGAGAAATGGCAACATTGCCTTGCCCAAACTAACCAACCAACAGTAGAAAACGAACCTTATATTTAGTCTATTCATTGACCCAATTCCCATATAGAATGAACGAAACTAAGTGAAATTCTCAAGTCCGTCTTTCTGGTGTCACTTTCTCGTTTGTACTATTCTTTTCTGGTTTTTCATCTTCCATCTGTGTCTCTTGTTTTTCAATCATTTGTTGCCTCAATCTCAACCTTCTTCGCATTAACCTTCGAAACGGTGCCTCTTCTAACCGATCATGTGGCATATAATCGACCATACATCGAAAATGCATTTCAGGAGAGACCAAACGAATATTACTAACGCGACTTGTATATAAACACGCATATGTTTCCACTTGATGAGCAAAATAGGAATTCTGGTAACTTGTCTTGAACAACTGACCCCAAATGGTATGAAACTTGGATCATATGTATTCATAGCAATATCTAATGATTCTTTGGCACGCTTATATTCTTTTCTCGCTTGTTCACGTTCTAACTGGATGGTTTCCATTCTTGAAAGAGTCAAATTGGTATCTTTCCTTACCAACTCCGACTCTAATCGATCCAACCATTCATCCAAGTCGTCTCGAAGTCTTCTTAACTCGTCCATACGCAGTCTTTGAGTTCTTTCTTGTTGCATTATATTGACTTCCCTTTCCAATTCTGGGATAATCAACATGGTGCGCCATCCAAGTTGTAACTTGGTGCGAAGAATATCGGAATACATATGGTCTCCAACATACAAAATAGAAGAACCTGAAGACACTTTCAACAAGTGATGAAGATACTTCCAATTGCCTCCTTGAAATAATTTGCCGTAAATTAGATGGTCTTGATTCGAGTGAAAATCGATCAACTCTGCATTCTTCAGTTGACCTGAATGTGGATCAACTCGATACAGAGGAAGATTCTGATCCACTAAAAACGTTGGTTTAGCCGCACCTACAATGACCATATCAAAATATTCCATCCAGTCTAGGGTATAGACACCAGTGGAATTGCCCCAAAGATAGTTCATCAAAACATTCGTATATTCCCATAAACTGTTGGTAAGCAAGAAGAGCTTCCTTCCAGACCTCTTTAGTTGATCCAATGTGTCGAATAAATATGGATCCTTTTCAACATAACGTTCTGGTTCTTTGGCAACTTTATCTTTTATATATCCATCACGATGACAAATGTCTACAGCCCGACGAACATCTTCGAATATCTCGTTGTAGGACTTTGGCAACAAATGTGGCTGTTCATCCTTGAGACGTATCAGCTGGCTAAACAAGTAAGCGTCTGGTAATGAGAAAAGAGTATCCAAAGGAACATAATTAGCATCATGTAGAGATGTAGGAGTTCCAGGTTCATGATCATAAAGACGTTCTCTTTCAGACTTTGTCAACGGCTTAAACCCGTGGTACGCAAGCTTAACGTATTTATGACGGTCCATTTTCAAAATATTTCCATTCACCTTATCGATTATAAGTCCTCTTATGTAATAACTCGGGTCATAGTTCCAGTCCAATAACTGTTTTGGATATCCTATATTTACCAACTTCTTCAAAGCACCTTCGTAAGCAAGCACCTCGAAACTTTCTGGACTATATTGTGCCAAAGTATAGTCCATATCAAAACCTACTGCAGTAATGGATTGCATATTTAGGCTCCTGTTGCAAAATATTTCCCCTTGATAGCCAGTCTGGTCGTCTAGGGATATCTGACTATAATCTTCCTTAAGGTCTGGTGTCCAAGCTGGTCTCGAAGAACAAGTTGTAAAGTGTTTTTGGTCTCTTCTTTTGACAGCATCTTTTCTTTTGTTGTTTGTTATTTTCTTTGTAAAGTTTCTTTTCCAGAGAATACAAGAAATAAGGTTCCTGTATGCGGTATTTAGATTTTGGCGCCCTGAAAATGAAACCTTGTGTCGAATAGCAAAGTATGCCATAAGGTATGCCATAGGTGGTTCAACTTGCAATAGAAAACAAAACCCAGTTTTCGTTTATGTGATGAATCCTTTAGTTTGCACAAAATAACAACCAACAAAGCACTTGAGTGATGGCATCAGGCAACATGTTTTTCTCCCAACACAAAATCCTTCGAGCTCTTCCAATGCCTTTTCTGTCATCTTAATTGGTCTCATCTTAGGAAACTGTCAAACCTCCATCCACCGATATAGTCTATCCACAACACCATTCATTTATTTCTTTCTATTGACAGCAGATGATTGGAGATAACAACTTACCTGTCCATTGATCATATCAGCACCTGAACCAGCTAGAAAGACGCCAACTCTGCTACTTCTTCTGGTTTGACAAAACGATGAGCTGGAATACGTGCCAACATTGGCTCATGCTTCTCAGGTGCTCCCCAAACTCTTTGACCCATTTCTGTCCAAACTACAGTAGGAGCTATGGCATTGGTTTGAACATTATAAGGACCCCACTCCAAAGCCATCACCTTTGTCAACATATTCAAACCTGCTTTGGAAACACAATAAGCTGCGTGTTGATCTACTGCTTGGAAAGAGGCAACAGAGCTAATATGTATGATTTTTCCTGATTTTCTTTCAATCATTCCTTTTGCGAATTCTCTTGACAAAATAAACGGTGCTTTGAGGTTCACGTTCATAGTTCGTTCCCAATTGGCATCAGAAAACTCAACAAGTGGTTCCAACTCGGACATTCCTGCGTTGTTCACCAAAATATCCACTCTACCTAAGTCTTTTAAAATATCTTTTGCAGTTTTTACCAGTGCTTCAGAATCGGAAAGGTCGGTGGGATACATTTTACAAAACTGGCGTTCTGATCGTACTTTTTTGACGACATTTTGAGCAGAATCGGCATCTCGTGCTAAAATAGCAATATCTGCTCCCTTTTGTGCAAAAGCTATACTTATAGCAGCACCTATACCTTTATTTCCTCCAGTAATTACGGCTTTTTTACCCGCCAAGGGTTTATTTTCTATGTTACTAGACTCTGCCATCTTCCCAAAGGGATCAACCAAGGACTGTTTCTCTTCCTCGTCTAAAATCACAGCAAAGGATTTCCAGTCCAAACGACATTACTTTTCTATTCTTCATCCGAACATTGAACTCTTTTTCGCGCTCTTGGTAACTTATGTCTTGTTGTAATATTTGAGTTAACAGAATCACTGTTATTTTCATATAGTTCTCTCCCATCATTTAGGAGTAAAGAAAGCAGTTCATTATACATTTGATTGGCTTGTGACTGAATGCTACTTCCATCTTCGTTGTATATCATACAGTTGTCTCTTATTAGCACCAAGTCACTTTTCAAAGCTTCAATACTACGATAAAATCTATTTTTTAAACGAAGGTAAACAATTTCCAAGTTCTGGAATAATATAGCGTTAAGAAATTCAACAAGACTTGAGAACATGCATACCATTGGCAAAGCTACCATATCGGTATAACCAGGAAAAGAAGCCAACTCTTCAAGTGAAACAAAGAATGGTGAGCAAATTTCACCAAGTTCTTCATTTTGTTGAAAAGCATTCTCCCAGATTTCTGTCATTGAAGACCACGGTTCTTTATAACAAATAATTTGTGAATGCGATAACAAAGGACTCTTCATGTTCTTACCTTGTAATGGCGTTTCTTCTTGTTCTTCCACCGGTTCCATCAACTCCCATGGACTTAAGTATTCTTGTGTTCCATCAGCATCCCACTCTACACAAATGCTATTCCAAGGTTCTCGATACATTGACCGCAACACACTTCGAACAGTGCCATGATAAAATGACTTGTGGCCATCTGGACCAATGTAAACCGTACGAAAACGTTCGCCAACACGCCAATGTCTATTGAGTGATTTTTCTACACGAGATATCATCACAAGGAAATCTGGAACTTGTTCGGAAAACATATAGTCTAGAGTCAGACGAACCGAATCTACTGAACAGAGTACAAATAAGGAACTTTTTGAAATGAATGAAACAAGAACTCACTTTCTGACTCCTCTAAAGATGCAACTTCCAGTCGAGATATAGTTCGTCCCCTTTTTCTTTTTGGATGCAAATAAGTGACCGAACATATTTTAAGTTTACGAGCAGCTTCACCTCCATTAAAGTTTTCCTCTAATTCTACATAATCGTCTTGTCCAAATCCTTCTGCACGAATAAAATTCAAATGACCTTTTGGAAAATAATAGACTTCATCGTCAACTTGTGGAACATATTCATATTGACAAGGGTCATTGGATACCGCTCGGAGCCACTCTGATGCCGCCAATGAATGTTTGGAACGGGAGACCTGTTTCCTATCATTACGAGACTCTTCTGAAGAGTCTGCTTTGTATCGAGAGGACTTTGCTTTTGAACTAGAACCACGTCTTCTAGCTCTTTTTCGTTTGGAGCGTACGTTTATGGTCTGACCTTCATAACTTGTTGAATTGTAACGCAACTTCCTGGGAGTTTTGTTAGCATATTCGTTCTCTAGTTCTAATTCATCCCAAGAGCCTTCGACTACATTCGATGATATCTCGCTATTATCAGAGGTAGCTTCTGAAGTCGTCTCATCTGATGCAGAACAGTAGTCACTGGTTGAGTAAGTCAACTCTGGATCCGAAGACGAAGCACTGCTCGCTGCCAGCGTATATTCTATCATTCTTCTTCCTCGACTCACACGCTTTCGAAGGCGCTGTCGTATGTTGGTTGGTGAAGGTGAACTATCTTCCGAATCGGAGTCTCTCATCTCTTCTCGTAAACGAGCAATCGCTGCTTCTCTTGCTCTGGCACGTTCTTCACGAGCCAAACGCTCTTGTTCCTCGCGTTCTACTTGTCTCGATGCTTCGGCTCGTGCAACCAAATATGAATGAATGCATTTCCGTTCCGTATAATCTGAAAGTTCTGAGATAGTTTCTTGAAAAATATGAACTGGTTGCATCGTAGGAGGATAAACTGTTCCTTTGATATCACAAAGGAGACTCCTTCTGGATAGGTTGCTAAAATTATTCCTATTCTCAGGCTCTGTCCATGCTGAAACAAAATCACTTGTGAAAAACTGTTGTTCTGGAGCAAGTGCCGTATTTTCTCCATTTCCTGGTCCAAAGAGAGTAACAGCACCACTATCATCTGAGATAGCAAAAAATATTCCATTTGGTGAAAAGCAGCCATCTAATATTCGATGTTCAACCGTATAAACTGAAGAAGCATAAACAGGCATTTGGGAAACGGAAAGATCAAACTCTTTCAAAACGACTCCTTGTTCGATATCCCATAAGACAATCCTTGAATTGTAGTCAGCCGTCAAAATGATTCTCTTATCAAAAGAATGCAGGTCTAGAACATAAATCTCTGCTTCATGATGACAAAGACAATGCAGTAGCTGCCCTGTTGTTGAATTCCAAACACGCACCTTGCGATCACTGCTTGCCGTAATGACTAACTTGTCATCATGAGACCATAGAAGACAATTGACCCAAATAGGAGCACTTGCTCTGCGACTTCGATGAGCATTGCTGTCTATGTTGTAAGAGCCAATTTCTTGACGCATGTGTAAAACAATAGACGTCCATTGGGTACCGTGTCGGTTCTTTCTTTTCCAAACCCTGGCAGTGCTGTCCCGTGCACCTGAAATCAATCGTTCTCCTCGATGTGAAAACCTCACTTGATAAACCTCTGCTGTATGCCCCTTTAAAGTTGATAGATGTGTGACTTCGGGAAGTAATCTTTCTATGAAAGTTATGCTAAATAAGTATACTCTCCTATCAGTGGCTCCAAGTGCCAATAAAGTACCTCCATTGTTAAATTCAACGCTCACTATCTGTGTTGTTGGAGTAATCTCCTCAGCTGACGGGACATTGGTGACTTCATGTGTTGACGCATCTACAACAGAAAATCCATTTCCCTGTTCAGTTGTATGTTCATTGGTTTCATGATTGGTTTCTTGTTCTGTATCAAACGACATTAATAAGTCATCTTCATCTTCATAGTCATATATTCTACGACGAAAAGGTTGAAACTGCTTCAATTCAACAACAACTGGTCCCACTTCCAAACAATCAGCGTTCCACAACCGAAAAGTACCATCAGCACCTCCTGACACCACAAAAGGTCGATCAGGACTGCGACAAAAAGTAACCGCATTTACTTCTCCAGTGTGACCCTCCAAAACGTTTAACAGAACCCCAGTCTTTAGGTTCCAAACACATAGTCTAGAATCATTACTGGCAGTAATCAACACTGGCTTCCAAGGGTGGACAGCAAGGTCCGTAATGTCGCCTTCATGATATTTTAAAGTAAATTGCAAATAACCGGTTTCAACAGACCAAATTTTTACAAGATTATCATCGGCTCCTGTAATAAGATATCTGGAAGAAGAGTCGAACGTAATACAATATATAGGCTCAGTGTGGCCTACCAAAGTTTTCAACTTTTTCGTATTTTTATGAAGAAAAACGCTTGGCCAAGAGTCGGTGCGAAATAACATTCGTTCAGAAGATCTTTTAAAAAACAGATACACACATGAAACTATTCTTTTCTTCCTTTTTCTTGTCCTTCGGCTACCAGATCCAAGGAATGTTGAAACGGGATGTGGAGATGTCGGTAGTGCTTTTGCTAAAGAATCACGTAAAAAGTTTTCGTCAATAAATGAAAACGTTTTCAACAGTTCTGTAAAGCTAACAGTTCGACATTGTCCTTTCCAATCATATTCCAAGGGAAGCAACTTTTGTTCACATAACTTATCCGCCAAAAGTTGAACAGTTTCCTTGCATGGGAACTGCCATAGGTAACGTAGCGCAATAAAAGCAACTTCCCTTTCACTTGGGACACCTTGGTTTTCTTCTTTCTTTTCGCATAACTGCTCTATGTTGGACGACTCTGGATTCATAGCTTTCAGGAACCACAGTCATGTCGTAAATTTTTGAGAAATGTTTATTGACACGAGCTGGTTGGGTCCATAGTATAGGACTATGTATGACTAAACTTCTTGGCCAGTTCTTTAACAGTAGAAACTGGCTTCTTTTCAGCTTTCGCATTTTCCTCAGTGTAATTAGTATCCGAACATTCTCGTTTGACCCCACCTCCAAACTTTTCCACAATATCTTTAACGCCAGCTTTATTCTTCATATCATGGAGTAAGTTCTCTCGTTTGTCCTGTATGATATTTTTCTCTAGTTGTTGTTCCATATAGTCCTTTTCACCTTTGGAAAGTTTTTCGAATCTTTTCGCCTTTGCTGATACAGTGTTGCCGATATAGTGGGGCCCTTGATAAGTTCCACGTCCACCAAATTTCTGGACTTTTGAGCTTTCATAACGAATATATTATTAAACATTTACTTACTTCAATGATTTCCGATACGTCTGTCAGATTAGATGAAGGTTTTTCTTCTGTGTTGCTAGCCAAACTCATGAGTTGGAAATATACACCACAAATGTCAAGAATGTGCGCAACAAGTAAGAATCAAGGACCTTTTATGGCGCTTTTTTGGCATTTTTTCACAAGAAAAGACACTGTTGTTTATTAATCAGAGAAAATAATCGATACTTGGTTTCTATTTAAAACACTGCCATTTTAATGTTGTTCACATTGTACTAGTTGACCTATTTATATTTGTTGATGGCTGATAAAAGCTATATTTTTCATTCTTTTGTTGGCTGGAATGCCTTTTTCATCATGTCAGAGGCGCCACTCCTCATACTCTCCTTTTACACTTGTTTCTTGAAAGCTTTAAAAAATATGTTAACTTTCTTGTGACTTGTCGATAAATGGGCTTTCTGTAAACGCGTCATTTTAGTTGTCCAAGCATCAAAAACAGAAAATTTCCTTTGGCGATTGAAGAAGCTGTTGCTAGATAGAAAACTTTTTCCCAGCGAACAAAACATAGGTGTTCAGTATCATAGCCATCGTACAGTGAGCACTTTCTGAATTTTGAGTGGTATATTCAACAGCATTTGGCTTCCTGTTTCTCAATTTAAAAAATGACAAGAATTAAAAACAGATATAGAGAAAGATACAATTTAAAGATATTGGGTTCTCATTTTCTTCACATGGCTAGTGTTCAAAAAGGGATATGAAGCATGAACCACTTGAAAAAGAAAAAGTTCTGTGCTTTATAACGTTGAAAATTTCTTAGAAGAAAAAAAATTTTTTCCAGGGGTACAGATGCCAGCAAATACTACCGTCTTGAACCACTTTTCAGTCTCCAAAAAGTACCGTTAGTGATAAACCTCCTACAATTAGGTATTTCAAAAGCGGATGTTCTTTCATCATGATAGTGACCTATCAAGGTTTCATAATTCAGAACCAAAAGCATCATGTATTACAAGTATACAAGTACCATGCCTATGAAACGAACAATGAAAACAGCCTTCCCCACAATATCACTTCTTTTGAGAAAGAAAGTGTTTGGTGAATATAAACTTCGATCGTCGAAAAAGTTGTTATCACCTTTTGTTAAATACAGAGGTTCTTTTCCGTCGTCATGTACCTAACAAGCTGTTATTCAATTTCTACTACCGTAGTGTGCAAACTCGAACCTCAATTATTCTATGAACGATTGGAATCTCTCGATTCCTGACTTTATAAACCACAATATCACCACATCGTAATTCGGTGCTTCTATTATTTAAAACCAAAAGATCGCCTCTTCGCATACCAGGTTCCATGCTCCCACTTGAAAAACTCAGCTGATATAGCCAGATGTTTCAAGAAAAGACTATTTACCTCAAAACAACGACTACTGGACTTTCTGAGAATGATAGAACGATGGCCCCTCTCCATATAACCAAAGCGGAGGCAAACACCAATAATAGATTGATTAGTTGCAAACAAGACTAAGAAACGACTCAGATGAAAATCGACAAACGGAGAGTTTCCAACAAACCTCTCGTGTTACTACACTTTTCCAGTTCCAACTCGAAGAGGAAGATGACTTTGCAGTAGATATGTTCTTCATAGGAGAAACTTGCTGATCCACCATGCTCATGCCGAAGATCTTAACTCGAAATGTCCAATATGTCTAGGATTCCTTCTCTTCATAAAATATTTCATTTTGTGTCTTTATTCGTCGTTTGTGGATTTATTTCTCTTTCTCCCTATTTTCTGTTTCTTTTTACATCATTTTCAATGAAATATGACATGACTAATGAAAACAACAAGCATATTCTAACTAAGCATATCAATCATTCCACAAATGGTAGAGAATGCTTCTAGCAGTTCTGATACATTAACGAACCACTTTATATCCTCTCTTCCACCACCAAGCCATATATAAGGTGGGTCCAACTCGACAATGCGATGAGACACAATAACTGGCAATCTGTTTGACATACCAAGAGGAGTTACAGCATTGAATTTATATCCAGTGATGTTTTCACAATCATAAGCAAACTGAAAATTAAACTATCTCCAGTATGAGAAAGAAAGAAACAACTGGTTGTTCGAAACTGTTGGACTTACATATTTCCTGGGAACATGAGGCATCCTTTGACGAAGGAGACGAGAAACTGTTTCCGAGTTCAACTTGGAAACATACTGAATAACACAACAATAATATTTCTCATAATACACTGGAGTTGCAAATTTTTCACAATACTTTGTATTCTGTAGCACCAAGGACTTGCAAAGGTGATCTTCAGAAGGAACTGAAAAGAAACAGTGTCACTAAACACAAAACGTTGCTGTTAACAGGAGCTTACTATTGCCTAGAAATGATTTTCTGACTGCTAATGGCCAATCATAGTAGTCATGGGGACACAATCGGAACCTACTCGATAACAGAGAATCGGCTAGGGCTTCAAGAAACAGTTCACGAACATAGGAATCTTGCAGAGATTCCTTCTCCAATGTAGACCAGTTTCTTGAAAATTCGTTTATGAATAAAGTTTTTAAATTTTCAATGCGACCAGATAACCGACAGAGTTGCCTTTCCAACATGGCTATCCTATCTTCTCTCTTGATATTCATCACAGATTATTTCTCATTGGTGCTCACATCCATCACACACCCACATTGGACTAACATTCGATCATGTCTTCAAGTGCTTTTCTTTCCAACCTACCTTTTCTTGTGACAAACAAGTCCTGTGTAAGTTGCAGAAACTCGCGAGTAAACCGTGAAATGAACAAATATGCCGTTTATTTTGGAAAAACGGGAACAAGTCGATTGTCACAGCCGTTGAGAAGAAGATTGATTGTTGCGTCGACGGACACCGTGAAGGAGGTAAAGTGGCCAACCGATGAGAAAGGAAACATAATTTGGACATTGAGAAGAGCACAACATAGTGATACGGAATTCATTGTGTCCCACAGTGACGTGCTGACACCAAGCTTAGTAGATTCACTAGTTGACAACAGTTTGGAGTCTTGCTTGGTTGCGCAAATTGGTGAAACTCTTGTGGGCTATAGTCTTTTTGCAGTTGAGAGAGTTCCATCCGAACCAGAAAAGGAATTTGGGCCCCTTCAAACCAATGCGTTGTTTGTTGCAAGTTATACATCTCCCAAAGCACCGGAAGAGATTGCAGTCAAGCTAGTTCAAGGTAGCCTGAAAACGCTGAAGCAAAAAGACTGTGTATTTGTTTCAGCGGATGTTGCGGAAGAAGACGTCGAAAAGGCGGCATTTTTAGAAAAATGTGGCTTTATTCGTAAAAATACTGTGGAGAAGGAGGGTAGTAATTACATAGAGTTATATATGAATCTTCTCACTTCGAATGTTGATCCACAGAAAAGGATTGCTTGATAAATTGTTTTCTTAATGAAAGCCTTTGTTTCATTCAATGACACATATGAACGCAGACTTTTGGTTCCAAACCGTTGCTTTAAAAATGTTTGGCCGTCCAATTTGGAAATGGTTAGAAAAGGATTTCGTTGATAATTCAGCGTTGTCTTCGGTGTTTTTGGCGCAAAAGGTTGAGAAGATACGACAAAAGTCGTTTCTTATATATGGAAAAAACCAGGAAGAAGCTTTTTCTGGGATAAGAAATAATATTGAGAAAGAAGTGTTTCTTTTTTTTCCCTGTGAAAACGAATGGAAAAGAGATTGGACACTTTGGTTAGAATTGGGAGAGGAATGCTGAAAGTCATCGAAGAACAGTTGTGGTTGCCAAGAGAAACAAAGTTTTCTAGTACTACCCCTAAATATTTTGAGGAGTATTCAGAGCTCAGAAAAGATAAAAGAAACCTTGAAAGGGATGAGTCTCGGCAGAGTAGAGCATCAGAACAAGATATCCCAAGAGCAAAAGAATCGAATGTTACACCAATGGAGCAAGGTTTGAATACTTCTGGTGAAAAAAAAGACTCAAATGAGGGTGTTGGAAAAAGTACAGTTGTGCAAGAGAAGGAAAAAGATACTCAGGTGGCCAAAGAGAAACCCACTGAGCAAGACCAGAACTTACTACAAAGCCCGGATATAAAAGAAAAGGAGGCAGTCAACTCGAAAAAAGTGAATGTTGCAACAGACGAAGATTTGAAGGGAAGTTTAAAGATTGACAAATTTGATAGTACTAGTGCCGTTCCCTTGCAAGCTGTTTCTAAGGAGAGGCAAAACATTGAAACGGAGAAAACACAAGAATTGTTACTCGATGCTACTCATAAACATCAGTCTTCGATCAGACAAAGTGACTGGAAGACGCTACCCAGAGAACGAGCAGTTCCTTCTTCCTCAGTTTCCCGTTTTTTAGGTTTTGGAGCACTTGGAATAGGTCTAACCTGGGGAGCAGCTTCTGAAGTAACAAAACGAGTTCTACGTGGAAAAGTTGCTTCTACCGAAGATGGAAATAATGGAACATCTTCCACATATAGCCCTTTTCTTTCTGATGCAAATACCGACCGCCTAGCTTCCACGCTGTGTCGTATGAGAGGAGCTGCGTTGAAACTTGGACAGATGCTAAGCATTCAAGACGAGAAATTGCTACCTCCTCAATTATTACATGCACTGGAGAGAGCCAGACACAATGCAGATGTGATGCCACGCCGACAGTTGATCCAGGTATTGGAAACAGAACTCGGTGAGAATTGGAAAGAACGAGTAAAAGAGTTTGACTGGAATCCTATTGCAGCGGCAAGCATAGGTCAAGTTCACCGAGCCATTACACAAGACAATGTAGTGGTGGCTATGAAAATTCAGTATCCAGGTGTTGCTAAAAGTATCGACTCAGATTTGGAGAATTTAAAGCGTCTATTGAAATATTTAAACATGTTGCCACGTGGCATGTATCTTGATGAAGCACTTCAAGTGGCAAAAGAAGAATTGAAACGAGAGTGTGATTATCGATTGGAAGCCAGTCATCAGCGGAGAATGGCACAACTGCTTGCAGGTCACCCGTCACTGGTGTTGCCATTTGTTGTTTCAGAACTTTCAACAAAAGCAGTATTAACTACACAGTTTGTAAGTGATGCTATTCCTATTGATAGAGTGAAGACCGAAGATGAACAAGTACGGAATCGTGTTGCACGAATGGTGCTGGAATTGACTTTGAGGGAGTTGTTTGAGTTTCGATTCATGCAAACAGATCCAAATTTCAGCAATTTTTTGTACAATTCAAAAGAAAACAAGTTGTATTTATTAGATTTTGGAGCCAGCAGAGAATTTTCCAAAGATTTTGTTGAACGTTATCTTCAGATGGTGATTGCATGCTCCAAAAAGGATAGGGAGGCTGTCATTGAGTAAGTTTTTTTTTATAAAACCAAGGTTTAGCAACAACTGAACAAGATATGGTTAGGTATTCAAAGCAGTTGGGCTTTTTAACTGGTGATGAGAGCAAGTCCATGTTGGATGCTCATTGTGCTGCTGCTTTTGTCGTAGGAGAGCCTTTTTCTTCAAAGGAACCGTATGATTTTGAAAATTCAGATATTGCTGCTAGAGTTGCGCAATTTGGAAGAACGATGATACAAGAAAGACTTTGCCCACCTCCTAAGGAAGTCTATTCATTACATCGAAGACTCTCAGGTGCCTATTTAATTTGTATGAAACTTAAGGCAAAGATTCCTTGTCAGGACTTACTTTATCAGACAGTGGGATCGGCCACACAACGTGATGTCGTGGAACAAGTGATATGAATGTTGTCTTTGTAGCAATATTTTTTGGTTAGCAGCACAGTGGATACGTCGTGCATATATCAATTCATAGATATCTGTGTATATTGAATAAAAACATGATACTTTTTAATGTTGAAACACATGCTTAGAACGATAACCAATGGCATCATTTCAATTTCCTGCAAGGGACAGAACAAGAGAAAATGAAGTTGCATCTCCAAAAAGTTTCATTTTTGAGGGTTGTGTCACGCGTGTAGTGATTGGTTTTGTTCCGATAACCATGCGTTATGCTTTTTTACTAGGAAACTCGTACTTTTCTATCTCTCACCGGAAAAACGGTAAGAAGAAACGTGTAGACAACGACAAGTTTATTATTCCAAAGAGACATTGGTTGTACCCAAGTTTATCGTTGTTGGATGTGTCCTCACAAAGTAGAAAAGGGAACTTGGGCATAACAGAAAAGATAGTTGCTGTCTCTAGAAAAGGAAAATGTAGTCCTGCGACTACAGACGATGTGAACATTCAGAATAATTCAATAAATGGTGGAGATGGTTTAACAAAAGCTTGGAAAAGAAGTTGGGGACCTTTAAGCAAAAAATACCAAAAACTAACAAGAAGAGACAAGAAACTTTGCTTAATCTATTCTTTGATAATGTGCAGGGTGTTAACGGTGTTCGCAATAAGGTAGCACTTGCTAGAAGAGACGGCAAAGGAACGTGGCAAAAGTGGACTTGGAAGGAATATGGAGAACAAGTCATAAGAACCGCTAATGGACTAAGAGCATTAGGTTTTGTTCCTGGTGATCATGTTACCATTTTATCTGTTAATTGTCCGGAATGGTTATTTGCAGACTTGGCAACGATGTGTTTAGGTGGAGCTTCTGCTGGAATATACCCCAATGATGTTCCGGAGCAAGTAGTTTTCATCAATCAAAACTTTGATACCAAATTTTTCTTTATTGACACTTTTAAACAGCTACTAAAATTGCAGCCCTATTTATCTCAACTCACTCAGGTTTCTCATTTCATAGTTCTTTTTCCAGAAGCAGATGATTTGGAGGAATACGACTGTTTTAAAAAAGACCCACGTGTGATGTTCTTCTCAAAACTGTTAGAACTTGGTGACACACCTTTTAATGGTTTTGTTCCTGAGGAATTAGAAGCAACTGCTCGTGGTATCCCACCTGAACAGTTCTGCATGACCGTATATACATCGGGAACGACAGGACAACCAAAAGGTGCATGTTATTCACATCGAAATATTTATTGTATAGGCACAAATATTGCTGAAGAATTGAATTGTCGAGGAAATGACATATTGTTATCTTTCTTACCACTTTGTCATGTTGCAGAGCGTATACAATCTCTTTTTCTAGCTATTGCAGGAAGATGTTGTGTGTATTTCGCTGAATCAATACAAAAGGTTCGAGAGGAACTTCCACAAGTTCGTCCAACTATATTTATGTGTGTTCCGAGAGTATGGGAAAAGTTATTTCAGGTCCTGAGAATGGAGTTTGAAACGACTATAGGAATGAAACATCGTATTCTTCATCAGACTTTGCTGTTTGGTAGACTTGCTCGTCTTCATCGCAACTATGGGAAGCCTTTGTCTTTTGCAGCTCTACTGGAGTGGTTCATATTGTCTTTCTTGGTGATTAGAAGATTACGAATAGCCATGGGATTGGATCGTTGTCATACCTTTGCTTCTGGAGCAGCACCTCTCTCAGACGAAGTGTTGGTATTCTTTGGAGACTTGGGAATGGATATTCGACAGATTTATGGTCAAAGCGAAAGCACAGGTATTATTGCTTATTCTCCCAAAAATGGTGTTCGGCCTGGTACTTGTGGTAAAGTTCCATCCTCAATAGTGCAAGTGCAGTTGGGAAAAGATAATGAAATTCTTTGTAAAGGAGCAAATGTGTTTTTAGGGTATTATGAAGATGAAGTAGCAACTCGTCAAGCATTGGATGAAAATGGTTTTCTTCATACTGGTGACGTTGGCATATTTGATGAAGACGGCTATCTGATTGTCACGGATAGACTAAAAGATTTGATAAAGACAGCAGGTGGAAAGTTTGTTGCTCCTCAGAAGATTGAAAATCGTTTAAAAATGTTTGCCGGTATATCACATGTGATAGTGATTGGTGATCGTCGACCATATTGTGTGGCATTAATTACTTTAGATGAAAGCCAGTTGGTGAATATTTGCAAGAAAGTGCGTATTAAAGTACGTGCTTTGAAAGAACTTGTGGATGATCCTAAAATTTTGCAGTTGGTGGATAGTTATGTACAGCAAGTGAATAGTGGGTTGGCTAGTTATGAACAAATCAAGTATTTTCAATTGTTGCCTGAAGATTTTAGCATTGAAAAGGAAGAAATGACACCGACGTTGAAAATTCGTAGGAAACAAGTGGAAGTTCGTTACCATTCTTATATAGATTCGATGTACAAAGGCCAAGTGAAATAAAGAGGATGGGAACAATGAAAATGTCTTTCAACAGTTGGCGATTTGTTTTTGGTGAAACAGTTGAGACACAGCATATCATGTCTCTAAAGTTGATGGTTATGTGATGGATAGAATGGCAAAAAACCAACAACAGCACTTTTTAAACCCACCTCTACTGCTTCGTATTCGTGATGTTCAAAATATTTCGTTATCCAAAAGTCAAGTATTGAATAATTCACCTGAGGGTTCTAACAAAAAGAATACTTACAAGTTCAAGTTGACAGATGGACAGAAACCCTACGTGGCTGTGGAAGAGGAATATATTCGTGACTTGCACAACGAACATTGGAGCCCTTCATCGGAATGGGAAGTGGTGATTAAGAAGAGTGTTCCAGTAAATAATGGTGTTGTTTTCCTTTCATCGAACGCAGTGGAGATACGAAAACATAATGTTGTTATTAACGATAATAGGGAGGACAAGGGAAAGAAAAACCAAACCAATCAGAAGAATGTGGTGAAAGGAGGTCCACCGTTATTTGAGCCTTTTGATGCTTCTTTGGCGCCAACAGATATCCTCTACTTTGCAGGTTTCGATATCGATGCATTTGTTAAGGAAGGAAGACTTTGTACTTTGGGAAGAACAAGGAGCAACTTGAAACATCAGTCGGACCATTCTCTACAGAATAGTAGCAACAATGAAAAAGGTGCTTGCAAGATATCCTTAGAGACCAGAAATGCATCTCTCAGTTTCTTGCAACGTCTGCGTTCAGAAAAGCGACAGTTTCAACTGCGGAGACCATCCAAGACTGTGATGAGAAAAGAAGAAGAGAAGAAACAAGATTTTCCATCCTCTTCTATGAGTTTCCAACTTGGAATGGAAAAGGTAAGTCATTTCTGTTTATTGGTTATGCTGGCATGGACTCTCATGAAACTTGTATAGTTGACAAATACCTTGCAGCAGTTTTCCGTACAGAACAACAATGTCAATAATCAAACGAAAAAGACAGCCCAACAAATGAAGTATGAAGAAGAAGCCGAAGAAATACGCAATGCCTTTTATTCTGCAAGTTTTACACAAACTGCAGCGTCACAAGGCACAAACAGAAATAGTAGAAGAAATCATTCTTCTTGGAGAGGTCGTGCTCGACGTAGAAAAAGAGGATAGTTCAATTGCAGGTCAAAGAAATGAGCTTTTCAACATTTTCCGATTGGCTATACCCTTCAAATAATACGGCAACCAAATCATACAAGACAAGTAGCTCGTCCGATCCGTCGACCAAGCGCTTCTCTGCTTCTGCAAATTTTATCATTATCGCCGATTTCTGCAACTGGTTAAGATGTTTGGAATGTATAAGTCTATCACTCAGCTGATTAATTATTTCTGATACAGGATAGCCTTGAGCAATAAATTCTGCAGCAAGACTTCTCAAGTCGGAAAATTTCTTGGTACCGTCAGTGTTGGAAGAAAAAGCCTCGAAACAATTGTTATCGATCTGTTCAATGGCTTGCTCTGGAATACGCCAAGAAACACTCATGATCATGTCATTTGTTATACAATTGCCTTTACCTAACCGATAAGAGCTTTCTAAAGTCATGATTGCTCTTCGTAAATCTCCATTGCAGTACGTTGTTAGTGTGTCTAAAGAATCTTCGGAAATCTGTATCTCTTCCTGAGCAGCTATAGACTGTAGTCTTTGTTTTTGTACATGAATGGGAAGTGAACGAAAACGAAACTTGGCACACCTCGAAGCTAAGGGATCTATGATTCGACTAACGTAATTGCAGAGAAGAAAGAAACGGGTAATTTTCGAATACTGTTCCATAGTTCTTCTCAGTGCCGTTTGTGCATCGGGAGTGATGGCATCTGCTTCATCCAATATAATAACTTTAAAAGGTGGACAACGATAACCTTCTGTTTGGGGTGTCTTGGAGACCGCTACTCTAGCAAAACGTTTGATTTTCTCGCGGACTACTTTGATGCCACGCTCATCTGAAGCATTAAGTTCCAATACTCTATCTTTGTACAGTTCAGGAGGAAAAAGTTGTTTGCAAAAGGCTAATGCCGCTGACGTCTTTCCCGTTCCTGGAGGACCATAAAATAGACAGTGCGGTAGATTCTCTAAAAGAAGACAACTATTGAGTAACTTGGTTGCCTGATAAGAGAATCAAAATATGAAAGAATAACTGGTGTGTAGTTTTTACCTCTTCTTGATAAGCAAGGTCTTCTATTCGTTGAGGTCTATACTTTTCTACCCAAGGTAGATGAACACTCGCCATTGAGAATTGGATCAAAGAGAGGGAAATGCCTTTTGAATGTGATTGCTCTTTTATCATCGACTTTAGACAGCCATTTCCATTTTAATAGTATCGTGGGGATGATAACCTATCAACTCAAAATCCGAAAAAGTAAAGTCATCAACTGTTTCCAAGCCAGGACGTTCTTTAATGCGTAGACGGGGAAACGTTCGAGGCTTGCGATTCAACTGTATCATCAAAGGTCCAATATGATTGGAATAGATATGAACGTCACCCATACTGTAAATAAGGTCACCTGGTGACATATTAACAATCTTTGCCATCTATTGAAGAAAATGATCAAAACAAAAAACATATTATACTGACAGCCTTACTATATATGTTAATAGCGCATAGGAAGCAATGTTAAAAGGTACTCCTAGCCCCATATCACAGGAACGCTTCAAAAGAAAGTCAAACAAACATGTAAACAATAAATATGCACTGGATACCTGATACATATGACACGATAGATATCCATCAGAAACATAAAACTGGCATAAAACATGGCATGGAGGCAATGCCATTTCTGGAATAGCAGAAGGATTCCAAGCAGTAAGTATCATGCGACGACTGTTTGGATTCTTTTTCAAAGATTCAACAATATCAGCTAACTGGTCAACACCCTTTCCCAGATTCTTCACTTTTGCTTTCGAATAATAAACTGTTCGAAACTTACCTCATTCTGATACTTATCGTGCATAGTTCTGTACTTGGCACCAAAATGTCGCCACTGGAAACCATAAATAGGGCCTAGATCTCCTTCTTCCCTATCATACAAGCCTATCTGATTCAAAAACGCACGCGAGGCATTCCCATCCCAAATATGAACATTCTAAACGCAGACATTTTAAAGTGCCTGCATGGCAAATTATCATAAAAGTACCTTTTCACCAAGTTCTTTCGCATTGGTGGATCCACGTATAAACCATAGCAGTTCATGAACCACTCCCTTCCAAAAGACCTTTTTTGTCGTAAGAAGAGGGAAGTGGTGGCGGAGATTGAATCGCATTTGATGCCCAAATATCGACAACGTTCCAATCCCGGTCCTACCCAGAAATGTAACAATAGGCAGTGTTATTCTAAAACAAACTTTACCTGTCGTTTTTGAATATCCCATGCTCCATGACTGTCTGTACGAGTTCCAAATATTGGTATTCTTCATGAAGAAGGGAAGATTTGATGGATACCTGATGCACGATATGATGAAACCTTTAATAAACTAATGAGAGAATATCAGAACCAACCTGCCTTTTGTCGACTTTCTCCGAGTTATCATAGCTCTTCGAATACTCTCGTGAGTATTCCAAAAAGCAAAATTGAATACCATTCTCTTCATAAATATCTGAGGAAGATTCCAACTTGAAACTATTTGGTATGGTGGGGAAAAAACGATCACAGGAGATGTCTTGTTCGACGCTTGTCACACATATTTTTGTACAGTAGGGATGAGATATAGCTTCTTTATAAACTTGTGCACCACCAATGATATATGCAACTTTGAAATCACGTAGTTTAAGCAAATTAATGGCACTTTCCAAGCAACCACAACAGATAACCTGCGTGTCACTTGTCTCGCAGTCGTTCTCTGCCCTCGACTCGAGGTAGTGTCTCTGAAACTCTGCCGGATTGTGAGATAAGACAACATTAAGACGTTTCGGAAGTGGTCTAAATGCGGATGGAATGGATTCCCAAGTTTTCTTTCCCATAATAACCTGGCAGAGGAATGAAACAAAATTGAAAAGTTATAACTGGAAGAACTTACTGGGTTATTTAGAGTACGTTCTCTAAACATTTTCAGGTCTTTTTTCAGTGTCCATGGAAGCTTTCCTTCAATGCCTATACCGCCATTACTTTTGTTTAGTGCAACTATTATTCTCAACTCGATAGGGGGGCCTTGTAATGACATCAAAACAACAATTCAGGTGGAGGAAATGAAAAAGGCGGGAAATTGAATTAGAAAAATGCAATGGAAATATAACAAACGGAAACAATTTAATAACAAGACATCATTGGACTTCAAGATCACAAGTGACTGCCATCTTCCCTAGCTTATAATAAATGGGCAATCAACTTCTTGATTTGAGTGCTTCGCATAGGAATTCACAAGCAAAGCCAGTGCACCATGCTGCCGATGAGTCGGTTTCCACAACTCGGCTAGAAGCACACACTCCACTTTGAAAATTATAGGCGCAACCATTCTTTATGCAAGAAGAACACTTGTGATGCTGACTACATTTATCTTCGCAGTCGTATGCAGGAGCAAATCCGATTTTACGATTTTCACGGTCAAAGATAATTAAATGTCTGAAATGAATTACATGAGTATCAAGTTTGAACACAGAAAATAATTTGCACTTACTTCTGCAAGAGAACATCACCAACAGTTGCTTGGACACCGCCGCCTTCTCCGGAAGTGGAGATTTCAAGGCAGCGATAGGCATTACCTTCCGAGTCATATGCTCGATACATGTAATCTTCTGGAGTCATGGTTAAGTCAACCATTCCCCCAATTGTAACCGTAATACTTGGCAACTGTTTCACATCTTCGTCGCTTAATGTGACACAAGAAAAAACAAGTCGATGGGTAATTGATTTCGACATTATTCGGCCGGAACCAGGAATAAAACGAACACATCCCTTTCACCTGACAAAAATGCGACTCAAAATAATACTTGATAACACCAAATGCCCTTGGAGTCACGATGAATAGTGTTGTACCAGAGTCAACAATGCCGACATCGAACTCTGGCAGTTCCAGTCTTTCCTGGTTAATTTTAATACTACCCCCAAATTCACTCGATAGTATGTCACAGGATTAGCAATGTCCATCGGTGCCCATTGAAAGGGTCCTTCAGCCAAAGTTGTATCCACTCCACCAATCATAATTTGTCCTTTACGGTGTCCTAAGCATAGTGCAAACATATCTTTTTCAATCATGTTCCTTTGCTGAAGAACAGAATAAATGGGAGGCATATAATTTGGATTGCATGACAGCATTGGATATGCCATTCCTAAAATGCCATTTGCTGGAGTTTGTAAGAAATCGGGTGTTTCATGTAACATGCCACCAAATATGACTGGGACTTGATAGTCATCCCATTGCATTAAGTCTTCAATTTCGAGACCTTAAATTGCACCACTGCCGTATTGAATATAAAATCCACAAGCCGAAGATATATTCTCAGAACAGTACCTCATTACTGGGCATTGATAACACTCGGAAGTAACACGCTGACAAGCACTAGAGTCACAAGGAATATAGCGAGCTTTGTCATAATTAGATTTCTCCAAAGAGTAGAAGTTTCCATAATCACCACAAGTTTTGCAACCTTTCATTGGCACTACTAATGTTGACGAACCTGTGTCTATTAAAACGCTAAAAGGCTCACCCCCAAGAGTCAAATTGCTATAGTAGGCTCCTAGTTCAATAACTCCACCTCCAAGATTTGTTTCATGATAACTCACTCTATTGTTGTTATACACATCAACGACTCTAATATGAGATGGCATTCCACGAGGATACATTTTAGAATAGACAGGGGCAAATCTCTTTTCCGAGGAGGAAGAAAGTATCGGTTTTGGTAGAATCTCTTTTGAGAGTTCAGCGTAAGCCACCTGACAGAGTAAACATAATAAAAATGTGTAGGTTAGAACCGAAACTTTGAAATTTAGTCTTTTATAAATTTTCATGCTAGACACTGCTGCTGATTACTTTGCTGCAGAATATAAAAATAGTTCGAGTACAATCAGTTTCAGAATTTATAAAGCGAAAGAGTACAATTGGACTCTAGTAGATAATGCAGTAGACTCCACTGGTCCAGCAAGTTCTCTGTCCATGGAATGGCCCCACTACTTGAGGGTGCGTTTGTTTGAACCTGTCCTTGGGTTGTATATTGGCATCGTAAGGAGCAAGTGGACTCATATTCTAGCAACCAAGGTTCGTGCCAAGAGGCTGTAAGGAAGTTTACATGTTGAGAAGAATAATATTTTCTGAGTTGTTCAAACTACTCAGCCTAGGAATAGACCTTATAAAGAAGACGGCACCCTTCTACGTGAAAGAAGGTTGGCAGCTTTCATATAGGCAATAGAAAGTAGATACTTTGGGTTTTCCCCTAATACACATCTTTTAGAAGCCTGTTGAAACGCAGGAGGTAAGCAACAGTAAACAGAAAGGCTACTCAAGTTTCACAGGCATTATGGAGAAAGTGCTTTAAAGCAGAGTACTTTTATTACACTACAAAAAGTCCTAGTCTACTCAAGAAGCTTGGCGTTTTGAATGCTTGTTCGATAGAGACACTATAGAGCACTACTGTTGTGTATAGCGATACATTTCAGCAACAATACAACACACAGCAAATCAGATGTTTGTTTACTAAGACATCCCTCCACGCTGCACTGTGTGTTGATGATAGCAAATTAATAACTGTCCCATACATACATTTTATGGTCGATGAGCGTAGGATACAGTACAAGTGAAGACTGGAGACGAACCCTTGAGAGAGACGATCATGACACTCGTTACAGTTTTGTCGGCAAAGATGGTTTGGAAGAGAGAGATGAACAGACACAGTTACTGGCAGAGTTAGAAGAACTTGATAGACAGCGGCGTGAGCTAGAGGCCAAACTTCAGGAGGTAGATGCTTCTTCGGAAAACAAACAGACGCAGGAAGAAACTTCACATGCAGAAAGGTCAAAACGATTAAAGTCCACCGAACCTAGGGATAAAAAGATGTTTGGTTTATTATTGGGTACTTTGAAGGCAGCAAAGGAAGAACTAGCAACAACAGAGAACTCTGAGAAGATGAGACAAAGACAAGAATTAGAGAAAAAGGCGATGGAACGATTGAACGAGGTAAAGCAGCAAGTCTTGGAGCAGCAGTCCAAACTGCAAGAAAAACGAAAAAAACTAAAGGAAGAGCTTATCTTGAGCAAACGTCTAGTGAGGCTTCGATCAGAATTGAAGCAAATGCAGGAGTTTGCCAAAGTAAAAGCTCGTTTTCTTTGGACCAAAACCGAACCAAGTATACGTTGGTGTCCAAGACAGGTTGATCACGATTTTTTAAAACCTCTTTGGGAAGAAAGCAAAATGTTAGCAGCAGAGGAATGTAAAGACAAGACTGCAAAACTGCAAGGAGAAATCTCACTGTTGGAAGAAGAGCTATTGCTGAAGAAATCAACAAGACTGTCAGATGAACGTGAAGAAGTGGGAGCAGAAAGTACAGTAAAAGAGCAGCGAAGCGAGTCATTTGCTGCTATGGAGGAAGAAGAATTGGAGTCCCAGAAGCGTGCAGAAAAGAATGATTCTGTTCCCGTTGTGCATACTGTTGCACAGCATAAAACAGAGGAAGGTTCTTCTTCAGTAGAGAAGATCGAATCTGAAGAGAATGATACGTTATCAATGGTAGATGATCAGCCAATAGAAGCAACACGCGCGGTTACTGAATCGGAGTTATCCGTGTATAAGAGCAACGAAAGCAACAGGTTTGAAGATTTATCAAAGCTAACAGTTAAGGAACTTCGTTCGGAACTACAAAAACGGGGTATTGAAGACAAACACCTAAAGTTGAAAAAAGAGCTTGTGGAAACGTTAAAAGCCAATTTAGGATGTGGAAATATTTCTGAGTAGTTGATCACATTAAATAGAAATTTATATCCTTTTCAATTAATGTAATTTCGCCAACCGAACGTTTTGACGCTAGAGCCGTATTTTTTTGCGGGTTTTGTAATGGCATCAATTTTCGTCAAACTTCTCACTTTTTGTCCGTATGATGCCAAGTGGAGATGTCCAATTGACTGATGATTTTCTGGAAAGGACAGGCATTGGAGGACTCAAAACACCCTAGTGAAGGGTATTTTAATCTCAGCTGACTAGTAGTCTGGTTCGAAGAAGGATACTCTTCTATGGAAACTGACAGGGACTCAGTTATGGAGCCTTCTCTCAGAAGAATCTCGTCGTCAGCAAACGACGAAGCTTCTCATTCCAGTGACGGTCGTAGTGCTCCTTGGTCACGTAGAGGTTCGGGCTCGTCTCAACCAGAAGGGCAACAAACTAGTTTTTCAACTAGTATTAGTGGGAAGAATCCTAGAAACGTTAATAGCCTATTTCAATGGTTCAGAGACTTGTATTTTTCTTCCAACTTCCGCATAGCTGTAAGAGGAACTTTGGGCTATTTCTTTCTTTCTCTGTTTGTATTTGTGACGCCTATGTATAACGACACATACGGGCCGCTAGCCATTGAAATGTATTTACTCATTGTAACATTTGGAGTGGAAGAACTTCACTTTGGTTTCATTTCCCAAGGTGCTATACAGTCAACTACCTCCCTCGTTATGGCTGCTGGACTTGGGGCTCTAGGAGCATATGCCGGTGAAGCTAGCTACGGAATCACTCTTGCAGTTGCAATAATAGTAACGTTCCTATTCACTTTGTTGCATGCAGACTCACGTATCGCATTTATTTCAAGCATGGGTGAAATGTTCTTTATGTTTAACCTCTTAGACAGTAGGGCTAGGGGTAATGCGTTTATTTTAGAATATTTTTATGATACGTTAATTGGAGCAGCATTGAGTCATGCTATATCCCTAGTAACGGGCATCCTTATTTTTCCTTGCTTGGCCAAACAGGAAATGCGAAGAAATCTTAAGAAATGCTTGAGATGCGCTGGTATTGCACTTTCACAAACAGCATCATTTGCTCTGGAGCCAAGAGTGGAATATGTGGAACCTTTTAACCAGTTTACTCTAGGACGGACTGTTTCTTCAAATATAGTTGGTAGCAACGATAGACAAGTGGCTGAGTTGGACACCATTCCAGAAGAGAAAAACTCGCATACTGGAGAGACTAGTGCATTTCAAAAGGATGAGGAGGGCTCACCAAAGCCAATAACTACCAATAGTGTTGATCCCTACCTGCCTAATTGGCTAGACAAAATTCCATGGGACACTTACTTACTGGAAAGGATAGTAGATGGAAATGCAATTCAAGAAGCTTCGGATGCTGCCGCGAGAGGTAGGAAAATGCTTAATGCTATTGCCTACGAACCAAATTTATGGCAGCCTTTCCATAACGAGTCGTTGACTAGATGGAAGGCTTTGATGGACGCAATCGATGAGATGTTACGTTCGATTAGAGGACTCCAGTCAATTATAGATGGAGAAAGAAGAAGATATCGTGCAGAAACACTGGAACAATGGCATGCTATGCTACCTGGATTGAGAGAGCATTTTGCAACCTTAGCAACCATGTGTGTACGAATGAGTGAGGTGATAGACGAATTGAAATGTGGTAGACCTCAGGACTGGATAGTATACTTAAAGAGAAAATGGCGAACGATATTCAAAACTGGAGGGAGTCAAAATTTTGAAGCTGTGGAGAAAACCAAAAATACTGAGGCTATGCAGCGTTGGATAGTCGAGACTTTACAATCTTCCTTGTTCAGTTGGTCTAGTGTACAACATCGATTTCGTTCAAGTGTACAAAAAGCATATAAGGAGTGTTTTGACAAATATCAATCACCATCCAGTGATCAATCAGATCAACCATTGCTGGCTGGAATGTTGACAATGGAATGGGGTCCACTTCTGTTTGTTGTCACCTCCTCGAAAGTACTACAAGATACGATTGGAACAGTACAAGATGAAATCATTTATCTTGCGGTGGAAGAGACAAAGAGCTCATGGGGTAACTTTTTAAGGAATTGTTTTGGTTGGCTTCCCATCTGCTTTATGATGTTCGAACAGTATTGGAAAATTATTAGGAATTTTCCTCTTACTTGGAGAGCGTGGATCGCATTAGTTTATACAGCAGAATTCCAATTCAGTTTGAAGAAATGGTTAGGTGAAGTAGTTTTATTGATTGTTCTGTTGATATCACCAATCCATAATTTATTAACAAAGTATGATGGAACGTGGATGTGGATGTCGTATATTCTCTATATCACACCTTCCGTGGAAGGAACTCTTTTTGGTGGATTGTTGACAATTACCGGTGTCGGCATTGGAGCAGGGATCAGCTTTATCCTTACCTATTTCCATTATCCTGCTCGTAGTCCATATATTCTGGATACTTATCTTACTTTGGCAACAGCTATCACAGTCTTTAATGTGAACAATCCTTTCTCTCTAAGCTTTGTGACGTTTTGCTTTTCCTCATATGTCATAATTTTGTATCAGTATAGCCCCTATGCGTATATTACTAATTGGCACTATGCTGTTTCGCGTTTTGTAATGATATCGCTAGGAGCAGTAATAGCAATATTTCTGAATGAATTCGTATTGCCTCATTCAGCCGTAATGGATGCACGAGAGAATCTTGCTGCAGCACTGAGAAGAGAGAATACATTACATTCATGGTACTTGCAAAGCTTTGTTTCAGGAAGTTATAAGGACAATGTCCCAGGTGACGGTCCAGTGAGTCCGGATGGACAAATGATGGATGAAGAACTGGAACAAGCTGAGCAGCTTGTGATGGACAATGAAGTTAACATCGAACGACAGGAAGAGAGAAACGGAGATGATTCGACTGGCCACGATAAAGATGAGCATTCACCCAACATAAAACATGACAAGGATTCTGAACAAAGGAAAGAGTATGTTGGCAAGATTCAGATCGTTCCATTGGATACTCTAGCAAGTGTTGGAGAAGCTCCATGGGCAGAGGCACGTTGTCGAACTGGAAGGAGACGTGGTTCCTCTCTGAGTGATGGACGAAGTACAAGAAACAGTCACGAACAGACAGAACAAGTATCATATGGACAGCCAAATGAATCCTCCGAAGCTACTGAGCAAGATGAACAGATTTACACATCAGATGACACACCTCGACATGATGCTGAACGAGAGAGTTCAGGACGAGGAAATGCTCCAACTCAAGGTCCAATAGCTTCAGAGAAATCAGTGACTAGCAGTCAATCTGCCAGAGATCGCAAGGAGACAGTAACAAAAAGTCACAAGGTCGTTGATATGGAGTCAGAGATCAGAAAGCAGTTGGCAGATACAAAAGCTATCTTAGACTCCATTCAAAATGGTGTTGGTTCGTCGGTTCATGCCATTCCTCAAGTCATCTGGACAGCCTTATCATATGAACAGCTTATATTGGATCGTTTGAGCGCATTTCATAGCGTATTGGAATATGAACCTATCCTTGTTGGACAGTTTCAGAACAGTGCTCTAGAAGATTTCCTTCGTGAAACTACCGAACAGATCAAAGTGATTGTAATAGCTCGAAGAACGTTGGTGGAAATAATGATGTCTTGTCTGATGGATGGCCATCCATTTCGTTCGTTTCAGTTTTTACGCGAATTTGGTTGGAAGTCAGCCAGAAACACTGTAAGTGCTGTCTGGTTTTCGGCTGACTTTGCAAGACGCGTAACAGAGAACACAGCAACATTTGTAGGAGGAAATCTTCTTGGAAATGCAGCCTCATTTATGGGTCAGCACACGTCACATTTAGTTCACAGTTTGACAGGAGACTATTTGAATAAATTAACGAAAGACAGTGACCTGAGTCAAAATACGAAAGAGCGTGATGAGGGAAAGGAAAACTTAGAGACGAAAACACACCGACAGATGGAGATGTTTGCAAGCTTATTAGCGCTTTCGGAACTTTATCATTTTAAAGACACGGCAGCTACTGGAGCGTCTCATTTTCAGCATTTTCTAAAGGAGACCGTTGGCTCTGTCGAAAAGAAGGTAGTTAATGTTCCTGTGGGCGTTTATTCATGGTTAAGAGGAGTGGGAACTTCTACAACAGAGAAGCTTGGTTTCACTAACAAGAACAGAGTTACTGATAGTGTGGTGGAAAAGCAGCCAACAGACAAACAACCGGTATCAACCACTAGTGAAAACGCAACGACGGAAGAGGGTGTTGAGACAGTGAATAATAGAGAATCCCAGGAACATTTGTCCAGCAGCGAAACAGGAAATGAACAGAATTTAAGTCTTCCGGTTGATGAGGTCCTAGAAGCATTGAATGCTATTACTCCAACAACTCCGTGGAGCTTTTGGGAAGACTTGGATGGCGGTCAGGAGGATACGCAACTGTCTACAGGCTTACCTGAGGAAGGCACAGCTCTCCGACAATCTTCGGAGGGTGGAGTAGCTATCAATGAGAGTCAGAATCCATTGCAGTTGAATTTGGATTCAACCTCGCGACAAGAGTCAACTAGGAATGAACCTACTTCAACAAGAAGTTTACGACGTATTCGTTCGCAGATGTCTTCTCAGTCACATCGCACACATATATCGACTCGACCAGAGAGGTCCGTTTCGGAGAGACTAACGGAGGGAGGGAACACATCAACTCAAATCCGAAAGAAGAGAAGGTTTGCTAATGTGTTCAGTAAATTTGAAAAAGGTTTGAGCACTGGAGTCAAGCAAGTTGGGACTGCTGGTGGAAGTATGTTTCTTTCTGTGGTCAACTCGATTGTTGAAGGTGAGGAAATGAAGGAGCCACCTGTGGTCACGAATCTGCGTGACGCATGTAAGGCCCTCCGTCACACACAAGGTCAAATATATATTCAGTATCTGGATTGGGTGCAGAAACATCAACAAGAAATTATTCATCCTATCAGAAAAGATACAGTGGGTGATGCCAGTTTTGAAAAGGACCCGCGCTTTGAAAATGCAGATGACTTGATGCAATGGTATGCATTGTTTTTCGTTGCATTTTATGTTTTGGATAGTTTTCAGCAGATGTGTCGAGCATTGATTGATGCTATTCATCGAGACATAGAAACGCTTCGTGAAGAACATCGCCTAGCAGTAGAAAAACAGGTTTTGAAGGCGAGAACTTCAGCAGAGAAGATTACAGAAAAGAGAAGAATTAGAAGACGACAAAGGAAGAAGGGTAATAATGGTTATAATAATAATAATAATAATAGAAATGCAAAGAGTTAAAGCCCAATGGATTACCAACGGAATTATTTTCACAAAACTATTTTTTGGCGGGTAAAATAATTTCTTCAATTTATTTTCGGCGGGTAATTTTTTTAATTTTTTGGTAGTAAATTGTGTGTTTGAAGACATTGAGTAGTACGTTACAACATATTAATGGTTCATATGGAAGACTTTACCAATAGAGAACCAAGGGAAATAGCTAATAGTGTCCAAATTGCAAAAGGTCTTGCTTCGTTCTTGTCAACAACATGGCATCAAAAACCTGTTTCACTAGTTTTAAGACAACAGTTATCCGAGCCCAAGCAAGGAGAAAAGGGCCTTTTGTATTTTTTTGCCGGCTCGTGATGATAACCAAGAAACAAGTCCAAAAACAGCAAAGGGGGAAAAGTTGGATCTCAGTATTAGAAATCGATTTTTTGAAGTTTACAACAAGTTTTGTAAAAGCTGGGGAAGAAAGGTTGTAAAAAGATATGTACCCGAGCGGAACGTGGGATCCAATAAAATAGTTTCTTCAGTGGAGAACAAAAAACAGACTGTTTCAGATGACGACGAAAGTTACTGGTGCCCAACTTGTCAGAAATTATGTCGCTCTAGTCTAGGGTTGGAAGTTCATAAGCGCAAGTGTATGCAGCAGAATGGGGTCAATGGTGAAACAAATGATAGTTACAATGTAGACCAACTTTCCTGCAATTCTTGTGGTTTGGTTTGCAAAAGTCCATTTGGATTGGCTGTTCATAGAAAGAAATGCAAACACTCTTCGTTGACAACGAGCTCTGATAGTTCTTGTATTGGTTCTGGAGGAGAGAAAAAAGACAAGGATGCCTTGAACTCGACGACATTATTCTACTGTGGTGTTTGTAAACAAGCTTCCTTCCAAAACATGGACGAACTGAAGAAACATCAGTCCTGCTGTTTGAAACAAATGAAGACATCTTACTCCACTGATGAGATGGAAATCTCAGATTTCAAATTCAGTGAGCGAAGAGATTCATTGCCAAAGGATAGTCAAGCCACTGAGGATTGTTCGGCACAAACACCTGAAGACGAAGACTCTAGTTATCATCACTGCGAATACTGTGGCTTGCTTTGTCGAACGCTTCTTGGTTTGAGTGTCCATCAACGAAAATGTGAAGAGAGACGTCGCTATTTAGTCGAAACATATGGCCCTCAAGCTTTGAATGAAAGGATTGCCTGTAAGAAGTGTGGTCGACAGTGTGTGTCTTTGTATGGTCTCCGAATTCATGAAAGAAAGTGTCTCGGGCGAACCAATGCAAACAACAAGAACCATTCACATGAAGTGCCGGAACCAATAGCCAAAAGACCAAGATCTACTCAGGGGCCGGAGAATATGAAGACGTCCTTTAACGTTTCTTGCAATCCAGAAGAAACGAATGCGACCAAGTCAGTGTTCTTACAATGTAAACTATGTCCTGCAAAAACTGCATCTACTGGAGACATTGACGATTTTGTTGGTCCATTTTCAAGCGGGTCTGGGACAACGGGCAACGTTTTTCTATATGTTCATGTTGAATGCGCTTTATGGGCACCAGAGGTATATCAAGATCGTGTCACAAAAGAACTTTTACATGTTTATGACGCTTATCGACGTTCCAAAAAAACGGTATAGTACAAATTTTAATATTTATATCTTGTGATACTGAACATTTCAAGTTATGTGATTATTGTGGTGAATTGGGTGCTCCAGTACCTTGTCTTTTTAAAGGCTGCAAAAAATCGTACCACTATTATTGTTTGGCAAGCGCAAATTGTTTCTTGAACGAGGCTAGATTTGAAACATATTGTTCACAACATGCCCCCAAGCAACGAATCAACGCGAAACAATACTTTTCTCATCGTACGTTGCCTGGAAGTACTGTAGGTAAGGACACTGTCGCAGAATGTTTAGCGACAGATGTGAACAATGAAATTGATGATTACGAGTTGATATTTTGTCGACGTACCAAAATGATATCATCAAAGGTTTATATGGAAACGTTACCACACAAATTCAATTTGGCTTTGGAGTTGCATACGTGTGTGGTCACTGTAGAACACCAGAAAGACAACGATCATTCTATTATTATGCAGTGTTCCAGGTTGGACGGTTCTAACATGAATGCTGAGTCAAAAGATCAGCTATGCACGACACAAAGCTGCTTGCTGAGAAGAACTTTAAAACGAAGTATTCATAGACTAAAAAAGGATCTAGAATTGTCAACACATTCTTTCAATTTCATGTTAGAAGACGTATATCGGTTAAAATCTGTTCATGTAACGGAATGTTCGATCAAGTCAATATTGAGAAAGCGTCGCAAGTATCACCGCATTCGACAATATGAGCCAAAGACCAAAGTCGCTGCAGGAACCATTTTGACAGACTGTTCGACGCATTCAGACTCAAAAAGAAATCAGGCTGATGGTCAAGTTACTAAAACGTCCTTATATGGCTCGAAATATCAATCTTCAGTGTCTACTAAACATGCTAAAGAAGAAAGAGACAATTCTAAAGCTGCTCACAAGAAGAAACATGATTCGGAGAAAATGTTTGCGAAAGGTTCTTCAACCAGGAAAAATACACCAGAAACACATCAATTGGGCTTGTTTGGTGGAAAAGAGTATTTAAGGGGCATTTTTGCAGAAAATGGACAAGAAGATAAGAGACACTCTCGAGCAGCTGGAGAAACAGCTATCCCGTTGTCTACAACACTTTCCTTCTCAAAGCCAATGACGGAAAAACCGCGTAATGGGATTGAGGCTCCAGAGAAGGAAAAGAAAGAAGATAATCTAAGTATCGACGATATATTTTCGATGGATGTGAACGAATCTGTTTTGGAACAGGTTTGTGCTCCACCGTCGGATAGTTGAATGCGTAAATGCAATGACTTGTTGCTCTATGCCTCTGTTTTTTAGTGACTATAATGCAGGTAAATAAGGACCCCTTACCAATTGCAATAAAGAACGAAATATAGTTTGTATTCATATGAAGTATATATCAATTTTACTTTTGCAAACTGTTTACAAACTCAATGAAAAGAAACCATTTATGATAGCAATGGTATCCTTCTAAAGAAATACCTTGTCATTCATTGGCTGCTGTTAACACAAGTGTGTCATTTGGTACGGGGAAACGGGTATGACTTGCTGCTGTTTGTACCAGTCATAGAAAAGGTTGAGAGGCGTCAGTCATAGCATACAATATGTATGCTACTTGTAGGTTGTATGGAAATAAATTGAAACCATTGTTGAGAGGTTTCGCAACGGTAGAGTCAAAAGTACGTATTGAAACAACATATTGTATTGCTTTCTCTTATTTCTTTTAAGGAAGCCACTGGTTCTAAAAAGAAAAAAAGAGAGAATATTGTTTTACAGACACTACAAAGAAAAATGGTGGAAGAAAATATATCTGAGGAAGCGTATCATCAGGAAGTTGCTCGAATGAAGGAATATTCAAAGTTCAAGTATAAAGAGTTGAAAGAAAGAAGAAAGAAAGAACAATATCGTTTACTTGCTATGAGAGCTGCTATAAAGGCTTTACCTGAAGAAAGAAAAAAGGAAGCGGAAGAAAGAGATTTGACGCCGCTTCCGTTTGAGCTTAAGCTTCCTTTGGTAAGTACAAGACGACAGAACAAGTAAATGACTTGCAACTGAAAGTATTTTTGTATTTATTTAGGAAACACCTCCAGTTCATGGATACGATCCAAGTCTTACTGAAGAAGCTTATCATGAACTCTCCGCCGAAGAAGTTGCTGCAGAAAAGGAGATAGTAATAGAAGGCAGAAGAAGAAGTTGAGTGCAATATTCTGAAATACAAGTGGTTTGATGGATATACAAGTGCTGAAAACGGATTGATAACGTTGGAAGGAAACCTTGTATCTCTGGAAACTTGGTGAGGTTTATGTTTGATGGAGCATAAAGACAAAGTGAGAGTAATATATGTGTGTGTTTGGTTCCATCCAGGATCTTTTTAATATAAACTTTACAAGTCATCGATTATCCCTCTTGTTGTTCTTTGCATGTTCAGCTTGTGAATAATAGGCTTTTCAATTTGATAACGTCACTAAAGAACATTCTTTTATTATTAATAGAATTATCCATCACACATCCTTCTGACACCTTTCTTTAGTGAATATGGTCATTTTTCTTTTTCTTTGTATATTTGCTACTGATGAGTTACCCCTTATCGTCAATCAAGTATCATGTCACCAAGGAGTATTATACTTTATGTAATCCTTTTGTTTAGTGAAGAAACGACACGATGTCCTCTGAGGATATACAATAAAGAGTTACAAAAAGGTGTGTATGACATGCTTTATTTTATAGAAATTTGAAGAAATTTTCAACGATAAAAATAGATGTTCTCCGGGAAATGGAGTTGCATAGAGTCGATATATCTATTGATGAAAACGATTTTATATAGTGTCTTTTTGTTTTTCAACTGTTGTCAGGCATTGGTCATTGATTTCTGTATGCATTAGGAATCAACTTGTCATCGTAAAAGGTTCTTATTAAAGTGGCTTCTATTTGGTCACTTTCATGGGTCGTAAGAAACGTCGTCAACATGTGAAAGAAAATGCACGAGAAGCGTTGTTTTGTGTATTGAAAGCTATAGAAGGACCTTTTACTGGAAACCTTCTTCAAGTACCTGAATGGAAGACAGTAACTATTAAAAGAAGTGAAGCAAGTTTAACCCCAATCTTTCATAGAAAACTTGGTGAAATATGTCTTCCTGACCCCGATGTGTCTCGTTTACACGCAAAGGTTGGTATGTTATTGTGGTCGGTTTTGTTATTGGGCATAACCAGTGGGCCTTTAGATATGTTTCAAAGGTGGTAAATTCGAGGTTGTCGATGTGGGAAGTTTAAACGGCACTTTTGTTAACGGCAAAAGATTATCTTTTGAACGTACTCCTTCCGATAGTCCTCATGTTTTGGAGTGTGGTGATAAATTGGTGGTTGGTCAAACAACTTTTGAAGTAAGTCGTATGATGATAATTGCTTTTTATAACTTAGGTTTTTGTCGTAGATATTAATTTACAAGAGGTTTGTAAGTCTTTCAGAGGAATTGGAGTATGAGCAAGGTCAAGGATTGAGCAGTGAGTCAGTACAACATGTGAAAAGACATGAACGTGCAGGTATTGTACCAAAGAGACAAATTCGTGTTGCTCATCTTTCCTCGAGCCAAAGAGAGGCTCTGCAGAAACGTCTTGACTCTGAACAAGACAATTCCCCAGAACGCAATGTTTTTGTTGATGGACTAATACCCAATAAGAATACAGTGAGTCGAACAATTCTGAGTGTTTTGGCGTATAATCGGAGATTGGATGATGTGCAAAATGGAAGGGATAACGAGAGTTTGAGGTCATCTGGCTCTAGTATAGAGCATGAAGACAGTAGTATAGATAGTAATATCTTGGATGAGTATTCGAGTTATAAGAGTTCTTCTGACAAAGAAATGGATGACTGGAGAGCCATTCAACGAACTGCTGGAAAGAAGTTAAAGTCGTCCTTGGGATCTTCAAGAGTCTATCAGTCTGCACGGAATGCTAGTCGATTGCGTTTAAAGAGACACACCGTTGATGATGGTTCAAGTAACGAAGAACCAAATGAAAAGACCTGATGCAGTAAGAAATTTGCCAAGATGTGTTATCATTCATACTGTAGACAGTTGATTCATTCAATTAAAAGAAGCACTGCATTGTAAAGAGTGAAAGAAAAGAATGGCATCATGGAACAATTGTGTTGGAATGAAGAGAATATTTTTATTGGTCAAATGTTGTTTTGCCTTCGTCGTTGGAACAAGACGATTAATGATAATGTTAATGTAAGAAACGTTGAAACGCATATGACATGAGCCACTTGGGATATATTTATTTTGAAGCCAAGGATTGGAATGACAACATCATGAAAGCATGCCGATGTTCACGTGTATCCCGAAGAAATGCTTGTAAAGAGTGTCCCATGACCTGTCATTTTTAGCCTAGTACTAAACCTCTTGAGTGGCTTGGAAATTCTTCGGTAGGGAGCGAAGGTAAGAAATATATAGTTGGGAAACATAAGAGTTCCTTGTAAAATTTTCTTGTGTCTAGTCTGCTTCATTAAATTGATAATTCAACTCAATTCATATAAAGACCCCAACCAACTTGTTTATTGTCTCTAATCCATTTTTAAAAATGACTCTATAGAGACACATTATTTCATTTCTATAAATAACACTGGATGTATTTAGACACTTGGACCCTAAAACGATCATGAGCCTCTCGTCCTAGCCCTTAGCAAAGTGTTGGGGATGGACAGCAGTGTCGAGTGTCCTTGAACTCTTGTTGCCTATAAAATACTTCAATAAGGTGTTTTCAACTGCATAACACGATATTGTTGTGTGATATTGGTGTATATGGGAAACCATATTCCTTCTGGAACAGTGCCTTACGAAACACCAAATAGAGAAGGACTGAATAGAAACGAGTCCCATAGTTATTATCGCAGACCACACAATTCACCCTATACAGATTTAACAGGTAACTTTGTGACATATCCAGGAGTCAGTGGTTATGGAACTCGACCAGGAAGAAGACTTCCTTCTGCATCATCTTCAGGTGTACAAAACGAACAAAGAGACTCCATTTCTAGAGCCAATCTCATTTTGGAAGGAACTGCACCAAGCAACCAACAGTTGCCTTCACAACAACAGGTAATTTTGATGTTTTATTGATAGAATATGCTAACTTATAGTGTTTTTTCTATAGCCATCCATCAAGTGCGGATATAGGCAGACCAATGTTCTCAATTTGAAAAAGCATTCACTAAAACTTGCGCAAAATGAGTTTTGTAATCTTTTTTTGGAGTTTCGATATGATGCATTAGTAAAAGGAACTCTCACCATTTATATGTTTGCTATGGATCGAACAAATTATGAAAAGTTTGAGTCTATTGTATTGGATTCTGTAAAACACGGAAGTATGAAGCGCCATCCTTTTCAACCAGGTATCGATCAGTTGCACAAAGAGGAACTTGTTACTAGTTCAGGCTTGGATATGTATTCAGAGAAGGAACTTTTTTATCAAGGGGGTAACTTTTATCCTCTAGTCATTGTTTTACAAGCTGATTTGCGCTCAGAAGAGCATAATTTATTGGATGATAGTTTTGGAAATGATGAAGCAAAACATGTATCGGATTCTTCAGATTGGAGTGCAGTTACTTCACAGATAACCTATGCTACTTTTACAAAAAATAATGAACAAGAAGAAAACACTTATGGAATAAGTGTCTTGAAACAATATGCACAGATTGGTCACTCTCTTTATGAGTTGGAAGATATTTATGGTTATGATGCTTCATCGATAGATGAGGACGTGGAAAATACCAATTTGTGTATTGCTTGCATGTTGAATGAAAGTGATGCCTTACTACTACCGTGTCGTCATTTGTGTATGTGTGCTGAATGTGCTGATAGACTGCGATTCCGTTCAAACAAATGTCCCGTTTGTCGACAAGTTGTCGATTGGATTTTGCAAGTACAAAACTTGGATAAGACTCCATCCAATGCTTAACATCTCAAGTCATTCATTTCCTTCGTGTCAAGACAACAGATGGCTATTTTCTAATTATGGAAACGCTTTAGGCTTCTTTGATGTTACTAAAAATAGTCATCTATATTCTTATGGACAATCCTCTTGAAGCTAAGTACTTTTTCAATTGTATAATAGATAAAATTCTATCATGAAATAAACTTGCTGCCAATGCTGCTTGAGCGCCACCAATAGTAAGCACATCATAAAAGTGTTCCATCTTGCCAGCTCCTCCACTAGCAATCACAGGAACATTCACAGCATCCACTACAGCCCTGGTCAAGTCCAAATCAAATCCGTTCAAAGTTCCATCAGCATCCATACTAGTAAGAAGAATCTCTCCTGCACCCAACTCTACACCTTTCTTAGCCCATCCTATGGCATCCAATCCAGTAGCTTCTCGACCACCAGAAACATAAACTTCCCAACTTTCATTCTTCCTACGCGCATCAATCGCCAACACAATATTTGCAGAACCAATTGCATCAGCACATTCTTTTAATAGTTCTGGTCTTCTGACTGCAGCAGAGTTCATAGCTACTTTGTCTGCTCCCGAAAGAAGTGTATTCCTGGCATCCTATGCAGCCATCCATCAGCAATTATTAGCAAAGGCGGTGATCAAGCTGAAGAATCTATCCTACCTGAATCGAGCGAATACCTCCACCAACACAGAGAGGCATAAAGATAGATGCAGCAACTTGTTGAACAACTTGAAGTGTTGTGTCGTGACCAGAAGGAGTGGCAGAAATATCCAAGAATACCAGTTCATCGGCACCTTCTTCATGATAAACCTTTGCTTGTTCCACTGGATTCCTAATTGAACTAATTAGTGTCCACTTGATTGCAAAAAATAGACTCACTTACCCAGCATCCCTAAGGTTTACAAAGTTGACTCCTTTCACCACCTTGCCGTCCTTAACATCTAGGCAAGGTATGATGCGTTTTGCTAATCCATAGTCGATTGGTCTAGACATATCGATGTCTGGACGAGAACTTGTAGAGCCTGCAGCAACAGAACATAGAGGAGTGGATGGAAGACGCAAAGGCTTCGGGTTGGGTAAACAATAGCGTTTTCCTTGGAATCGAGTAGAAATAGACCAACTATTGGAACAGTACGATTTGCTTCCACGACACCATGTTTTATTTATCTTCTGTTGAAAGTTCCAATGACATATAACTTGAAAGAATAAATCTATATCGGACATACGTGATAAGGTGTCGATCAACGGAGTTTTTGTGACATTCAATCCATCGATTATTCAACGGATCCATTCCTTTCCTTACACGCGAGGCATTCTGCTGTCTTGGTTGACAAAGAATATGTATCAACAAAGACATACAAGTCGCCCTTGTTGTTTTTCAGAGACAGCTGTATGGACAAAAGCACGTAGAGTTTTAATACTGACAACAACTTTTCGACGAACGGTACCCTCGGTAGTAGGTCGAAGAAATTCGAATATCACACAAACATCTTCCACAAACGGAGGTTCAATGAGTTGCTCCGAAACAAGTATTTTACAAGAAGAGATCTCTTCAATGGCATCAACATACTCTCTTAACGAATCTATAAGTTTTGAAGGGGAGGGTTTGCATTCTGGGGAAGAAGTAAAGGTCATCGTATCACCAACAAGACCAGGACACGGTATTTCCTTCCTTTACGAGGATAAAAATGGTTTATCTTTTCATATTCCTTTAAGACCATCTTCAATTGTAAGCACAGAGTTATGCACAACTATCTGTGCAACAGACAATCCTTGGTCACGAGTTGCCACGGTTGAACACTTGCTTGCAGCCTTATGGGGTTGTGGCATAGGTAACGCGTTGATTAAAGTAGAGGGTAATGAAATTCCCATCTTGGATGGAAGTGCGATTAATTTTGTTGAAGCTTTTGAAGCAGTGGGATACAAACGAATATCTAATAATGCCATTCGTAGCTATCGAGTAAAGCAGCCTATAACGGTAGAGGATGGTCGAGGTTCTTGGGTACGGTTAGAACCTCCAAAAGAAGAAGGTGGCATTACTGTAGAAGTTACCATTGATTTCCCTCATGGAGCTATTGGAAGACAAACTTTCAAGAGCAATTCAGTAATCACTAAATCTACTTTTATAAAGGAGATTGCCTCTGCACGTACATTCTGTTTGGAGACGGATATTGAAAAAATGAAAAGTCGTAACTTGTGTAGGGGTGGCTCATTATCTAATGCGATTGTGTTTAGTCGAGACAACCAAAGTGTTTTAAACAGAGAAGGCCTAAGATTTGCGGATGAACCTGTTCGCCATAAAGTTTTAGATGTTTTTGGGGATTTGTTCATCAGTGGAGCCTTTTTAGTTGGACATTATTCTGCATATAAGCCTGGACATCGACTGAATGCACAACTTGTTCGACTATTGGCACGTCAGATGGAACAAGAAAGAGAAAAAGTGATATTGTCTGAGGAAGTGGAACAACTTACCAGCAGTGTGAATGACCGTATTCCACTTGTTAGTTGAAGGATTGTAGAATCATACAAGTTTTTCAATGGCATAGTTTAGGGATGGTTTTGTCGTATTTTGTAAATGCAACTGAATTTATTGGCCAGCTCTTTAAAGGGAAATTGATTGGTTTGCACTTCAAAAGTGAACGAAACAAACAAGAGAAGAAAACGAAAATAGACTGACACTATAAGCATGGATAGTTTTATTGTTTTCTTTTATTTATATTGTTTTCAAGCAGGCGGTTGTTAACGCTTCTCTCTGCCCAACTTTTGATTTTTGAAATTATTGTTCTTCCACCAATGGATGCAGAACGACTTGGACCTTATGCATCACTTCCTTCTCCATATACCCCGGCACAACATAACTATCCTTCACCTTTGGAAACACCACGTGAAAACAGAAAACAGCTTATGAATGTGTTCTTAAGTGGAGGAGGTGTTCCTCAACAACCATCGGGTACTTCAACGGATGGACGTTTCACTCCACGTGGAGACATAAGCATACGACGTCCTTGGAGTGGCAGTCAGAAAACAAGTGACGAACGGAGTCTTTATTCTGTCACTAAGAGTAAGGAAAGTAAACAAACTGATAGTGCTCTACGTAAAGGACGAGCTCCGCCGAGGACGTCTTTGTTGGAAGACTCAGAACAAACTTCAGGTAGGTCCATTCTTGTAATTCAGTGTGTACTGTTGCTTACGTTATTGATAGATACTTCAACAAAAGAATATTTTGTTCGTTCTCCAGTATCTCCCGAAATTAGAAACTTTCAAGGAAATACTGAAGAGCATTTATTTTCTCCAAGAGAAGACAGTTCAAATACTTGGATAACTGTATTTGGGTTTGGTCCTTCTCTTCAAGCAGCAGTACTTCGTGAATTTCGGAACTACGGTGATATTGTCAATTATATACCAGGGAAAGGAAATTGGCTGCATCTATGCTACAAAACACCATTACAAGCACAGATAGCACTAGGTAAACGCATTCATACCATTGGGTCATCCATGATAGTAGGTTCTGTGCCTTGTATTGAGCCAGACCTGGTTCGAGGAGATTCAGTTTGGTCTTTATCGAATAGTAGAGAAGAAGAGAAGGGTGTACAAACTTCCATTTCAAGACTCCATGGGCAGGCAACTACTGCCCATAATCTTTTTGTTGATGGACCACGTCCAGCTAGAGGTATTTTAGAGACCATAAGAAATATTTTCTATTACTGGAATCAGTAGAACTATTTGTAAAGAAACCCTCAGGTCTCGTAGTACTTGAACGGTCGTATCTTGTAGGTGAAAAATAATGGATAAAGGAACGTATTTATGCAATAAGACGGTATTGTCACTGATTTGTTGTATTTTCGACACTCAAGGAACAAGATAAACGCAATTTATTCCGACAAACCTGCAAAAACAAACTCCGACAATGTTCAATAGAGAAATAATTTTTAGAACATCTGAAGGATATATCACTGCGTAGATTGCATAGATATTTCGTATTCCGTGTCTTGATCTTTTTTATAAAAGTAGTTTCTGATTGATTTCCAATCTTTTTTAGCTTTTTGCCAATTCTTTCTGGCAATTTGTAAATGGCTCTGTGAAAAGGTTTGTTTGATTTCTTCGAGAGTGAGACCTTTTGTTTCTGGCATGAATATCACAAGATAAATCCAACCCAGGAATACAATGCCACCATAAAATCCAATAAAGACTCCTGGATCTGTCATATGCTGTTCCATTGTCAAAAACTCATAAGAAGTCAACCAGTTTCCGAAAAAGTTCATCACTGTGCAGCTTGCAACTCCATAACTTCGAATATACGTTGGATAAATCTCCGAATTGACCGTCCAAGGAACAGGTCCCATGCCAGGTCCCCAAAAGAAATAAAAAGTAACAACTCCCCATGTATAAAGTCCAACTTTTGAACTCTTCTCTGATGCATAAAATGAAAATCCAGTGATTATCAAACCTAAGATGATTCCTGGCATGGTCGAAAGCAGAAGCCATCTTCTTCCAATGCGATCATTAAGATAAATTGCAGGTATAGTAGCCAAGAAGAAGACTCCTTCACCTATCATTCCCATATACACAGAATGGCTGGACGTCATTCCCAGTTTCTCGAATAATGTTCCAGTATAATAGTTAATCGTTGCCACACCGGAAAACTCTTGAATAAACATAATGCCTACACCCAGTTCAAAGGCTCGCCGACAGTGCGGAACTCGAATAAAGTCCATCATAACGATAAGAAAAGGCTTTGTATGTTTCCTTTCTGTTTCAACTACTTTCTTCATTCGAATAAACTCTGTCAATTCTTCTCCTTCGAAACCTCGAATCTTTCTCCACACCCGTAGAGAACGTTGATATCTTCCTTTCTTCATTAACCATCTCGGACTCTCTGGGAAGAATATTGCGCCAACCATTAGTATCGTTGAAAACACCAAAGAAGCTCCAAGCATATATCTCCAACTACCAGAAACACTGGTAAAGATAGCATCTACAACATAACCTCCCAAAAGTCCAAACACAATATTGACCTGATAAAGAGATACTAGACCACCTCTTCTTTCCTTGGGAGAGCATTCTGCAATATACGTAGGTACTGTCATTGCTTCCATTCCAATTCCAGCCCCTAAGATAAGTCTTCCTGCAAGTAAAACATGATAGGAACCTGCCGCTGCACATAATATGGCACCAGTAGTATCTAATAAGCAAGCAATAATGATACCACCTCTTCTTCCCAAAGCTTCATTTACTGCAATGGCACTGTATATTGATAGAATTCTCGTTAATACTTTTAAACAAATAAAGAAAGATAATAGACTTACGCAAGAGCTCCAGGAATACCTCCCAGAGACACACCACTTGTAATCAGAGATTCTTGACCAATATCAAGCTTGATGTCCTTGAGTAGATACAAGAGTGCGCCACTAACCAATGTTTGGTCAACTCCATATAAGAATCCACCAAAGGATGCATAAATGGCAAGAAACCAAAGGTAAAATTTTGGGTTTCCGAATGCTCCTTGAGGAGCTTTTTCTTGAATATTTTTAATGTCTTCTCTCACTTCTATTATGTCTTCCTCCAGTACTTGTATGTTGTCTAGAAGATATTCCAAACTTTGTTCCTTTACCTCTTTAGACTCCTGGGTTATAGTGTTCCCTTCTATCTGAATAGGATGCTCATCTATAGCAATATCATCTTCTTTCATTGCACTTGAAGATTCCATCTATGTTTCTGAGAACTCTTTGCAATGTTCTGAATGTCTCCAACTCTGAAACCGAAGCAATTAATAAAGATGATATTTATAGTTTGCACATATTAGAATTAAATGAGTCTCTTGTCAATCGCCATTTTCATTCTTGTCCATTGGTCTGATTTGCATCATCCAATCACCAGTAGCCCAATCTCCATCCTGTGGTGAAGGAGAAATAGACTTCGGTTCTAGAAAAACCAGCAAATAATGTCATGGTCAAACATTCTTGCGTGCAGTCGTCTACAAGGAGTTTGCAGAAAGTGGCCCGGTAAAGGATAATTTAATATATAAGTTCAGGCATCATTCCTTCACATTATACAAGACGTTATTATTATGGACAGAAGAAAAGTCCAATAAAAATGCTTCAATGATGGAAACTATACCTTTTTGTGCGTATCATAGGGTGGTGGGCCCCTTGCCAATGCCAAGCCCTTTTGCCCCTTCGGTTTGGAAATTAATTTGTTCATCCGTTGAGGTGATTAAGGTTTCCGCCTTTAGACAATCAAATGACACCAAGGAGTTGCACGTTGATTATATAGAACCTTTTTTTATAAACAATTTATAAACCAATGGGACTTTGTTTCTTTACATATTCTTCAAATATATTTAAAAATCTGGCGACAGAAGAGTGGTTATTGAAAGAGTTTTCTGAAAGTATTCTCTTGTTTTATTGTAACTCACCTTGCGTCGTTATTGGAAGAAATCAGAATCTCTTGAAGGTAACAAGTTTACGTAAACTTTGCATATAACTGAAATTTCTTTATGGAAGGAAGTGAATTTGGAGTTGATTCAATCTGAAAAGATTCCAGTTGCTCGAAGAAGGACAGGAGGTGGCTGTGTTTATCATGACAAGGGTAATTTGAACATTTCCTTAATTACTAACAAGAAAGACTTCAGTCGAGGTCAACTAGCTGAGTTTATCCAAAGTGTGCTACGGAACAGATTTAACATACCAGTCACTTTGTCAGAAAGGAATGATTTGTACTTGCTTGGCAAGAAAATTGCTGGCTCTGCCTACCGTCTAACTGGCTTTCGTGCATATCACCATATGTCTTTGTTGATTAGTGCGGATCTTTTCAAGTTGGAAAATGTTTTAAAGTTGAAAAACTCTTTTTCAGTTGAAACCAAGGCCACTCAAAGTATCCGTTCAAAAGTTTGTAACCTGACAGAATTCTTGCCTTCTCTAACGAAAGAAGACATTTCTCAGGCACTACAGGAGGAAATGGTTACCACAAAGCCTGTTAGTTCGGTTACGAAAGGCGATATGATGATACTTCAAAACGACAATCTGAGACAACTTTCGGAGGAAGCACAAAGAGAATATGAAGTTTTAAAAAGCAGTTCTTGGATTGTTGGAGAATCGCCTCCATTTTCTCTTGTTTGTAAAATGTTTTTTCGATGGGGTTATTTACATATCTCATTGAGAGTTAAGAAGGGAAATATTATTGAAGATGTTGGCATACTCAGTTCTTCAGGAATTCCTTCAACCCATCAAAATTATCTGGTTGAAGGCTTGTTAGGTTTAGAATGCTTCGGGGATATCATCAGTGCCAAACTGACAGAAAAGATACTTCAAAATAAGGAAACTTCTTATAATGAAGTGCTTATGGAAATATCAAATTGGTTTTTAAGAAACTTTCCATGGTTTTCCATGTTTGATATGAAAGAGTTTGGTTGTATCGGAGAAGCAATGCAATGACTTGATCACTTTGATGCTTGTCATGGAGCAGTCAACTGTGTCTGGGTAAAGATTTGTAGCACGTAGGTTTCAGTACATCTATCTTATTTTTGATACTTGCTCCAAGTTGAAAAATACATCATACATGCTCATTGCCCTTATTAGTATCTGAAAGAATTGGACTTGAATAGATAGGAACAACGAAGTTTGTGGTGCTTTCTGGCGAAAATAGACAATGACAGTCGTTCATAATGGACTAGTTTAAAACTATAGCTCTTTTAACAACTTTATATACGACAACAACAGACGGATAAAATAGTGAACTTTTGAAACATAAGGCATGAATCAGTTTCAGAAGAGAGCAAACAAGTTGCCAAGTTGTCCCCATCGAACGACTTTTAGATCTGTATCAATTGGGAGCTTAGAGTCTTTTCCCAGAAACAAAATTAGCTTCTCTTAGCGTCCTTGTACTTGTTCTTCTCCCTCTAGTTCTTCCTCATCTTCCGATTCGTTTTGTTCTTCAAAATGACTCCTCTACAGTTGCTTTGCTTAGCGACCGTGTCCCAATATTGTTTTCGTCTCTTACCAGTCTGTGTGGCAGGTCTTGTTTGGCACGGAAAAAAGTAAAAAACCAAAACACAGTACCCATGGCCCTTGCCATGAGTCGAGAAGACCTACTAGGTTGAGGTGGCACATAGCCATTATATGGTTTTGTAAAGTCAAGCTTTACCATAGCATCAACGAGGTTGAGCTTCGGCAACCAACAAAGCGTCCAAATTAAGTTTTCACTGACTGACTGATTGGGGGACGTCTGAGAAACGATGCCCAAATATGAGACTTTACGATTCTTGTCTAATAACTTTTCACGCAAGTCGTTACAGTTTTTATCAAAATATAATCAGAAACCATTTTGTTCGGTTTCCTCAACTTTTGTGCAGAGACAGACTGAAAAGGTTCTGACTGGTAACGGAATAAGTGACGCTGTGAAAAAGGCGCACTATGCAGTAAGAGGAGAAGTCCCTTCAAGGGCACTTCAGTTAGAAGAGGAATTAAAGCAAAAGAAAAACAAACCTTTTGATCATATTGTCTTTTGTAACGTTGGGAATCCCCAAGCTTTGGGAAATCCACCAGTGACCTATCTGCGACAAGTTCTTACTCTCTGTGACTTTCCTGAATTACTGGAAGTATCAGATTATTTTCCAGCAGATGCCAAGGACCACGCTCGAAGTATTCTGGCTAGTGCCGGACTTGGTGGGACTGGTGCGTATAGTAACTCAGGAGGTGTCAGCTGCATTCGACAGGACATTGTTGATTTTATACAACGAAGAGATGGTCACGAGTCTTGTTTAGAAAATGTTTTTCTTACAAATGGAGCATCTGAAGGGATAGGAATGGTTATGCGGTTATTGTTAGCATCCTCAAACGTAGGTGTAATGGTGCCAGTGCCGGAATATCCACTTTATAGTGCGCTACTCTCTGTTCTTGGAGGAAACCCTGTTCGATATTATTTAAATGAAGACCGAAATTGGTCTCTTGAAATCAATGAATTAGAGCGAGCATATACGGCAGCAACCAAGGAAGGTATTTCAGTCCATGGTTTGGTAGTAATTTCTCCTGGCAATCCAACTGGACAAGTATTGGATAGAGCGAATATTGAAGAAATTATCGACTTTGCCTACAGAAGAAAGCTTGTGCTTTTAGCTGATGAGGTGTATCAGGAGAATGTTTATACGAAAGAGAAGAAATTCGTTTCTCTTAAGAAGGTCTTACGTGAAATGCCTGCCAGGGTTAGCATAACTTTTTCAAAGATTTTTCTTCTTTTTTTAAAACTTTTAATTTTAGTATCAAGATGTCGAATTAGCTAGTTTCCATTCTACCTCAAAAGGGTTTTATGGGGAATGTGGTAGAAGAGGTGGATATGTTGAATTTGCGAATATGGCAGAAGATGCAATGGAGCAGCTGAATAAGTTAGCGTCAATTAATCTTTGTTCGAATTTGAATGGTCAGATTGCCATGTCTTGTATCACGAGACCACCAACTCCAAATATGCCTTCTTATGAATTGTTTGACAAAGAACGTTCCAGTCTCCTAGCATCATTTGCCAGGCGTGCAGGGATGATACAAGAGGCACTGAACAAGATGGATAGCTGTTCATGTAATGTGGTCGAAGGAGCAATGTATGCTTTTCCTCGTATTCATATTCCTCAATCCGCACAAAAGGTGGCCCATTCCCAAGGAAAGGAACCAGATACATTTTATGCTCTTTCGTTATTGGAACACTCAGGTATATGTGTAGTTCCAGGTAACGGATTCGGGCAGAAACCTGGTACGTTTCATATTAGAACAACAATTTTACCAAAAGAAGACGACTTTCCAAAAGTGTTGGAAGCATTTCAACAACATCATGAGTGGTTTTTAAGCGAATATGGCAAATAAAATTTTGAATAAAAAAGAATTTTTATACTAAAGGAGAGAAAAAGAAAAACGTGATAGGCACAAAGAGAGTAAGCCCCATTCTGTTAGTAACAAGACTGTGTCACGATCCTTCTTTCACAGTCTAAATGCAAAGAGTCAGTACCGGATGTTAAAAAAGAGACTTGAATAAAATTTTTGTCAGACGGTAATTCCAATCCAGCCTTTCCTCAGTGCCCAAAGGCATAGGTCTGGGGCGGCAAACGTTGTGTCATCCCACTCCAATAGAGGACGAAATTGAAACACAAGACTCACCTGAAACCCATTCCATAACTTTTTTGTATAAGGACAAAGGCACCCTAGGCTACAATCTACAACCGAAAAGATTGTGCTACACTCTGAAAGCATGAAAGAAAGTTTTCACACGAGACAAAAACCTGGACGCTACACTAGCCAACAAGTGTTTCCTCGCTCATCTTCATCGGAATGACCTCTACGGCTTCATCCAAGTTCTCAGCAATACGCCAAGTCCTCGTCTTCTGAAGCCAGAAAAGGCTCAAGCCGTTTGAAGAATAAGCCAAGAAACAAATTATTAGCTAAACCACGTCCAGTCTCACGCGAATACTTTCCTCAGTTTTTCAGAATTTCTTTCCAGTTGGACTTTACCTAAGGTGCTAGCAACTACTGCCGGTATTTTCTACCACAGTGTCCGGAGACTTTCCCCAGAGCTTACTACAGCTTGTACATACTATAGACAAGAGTTACCGTCATCGACCGTACCTCTTGCGTCGGCTCCGAGTGGAATGCTTCTTTGTGCCCAAAAAGTTAAAATCGACGACGTCGCCTTAACGACCAGTCTTAATTGAAATGCTTTTCTCTCTTCTCGCCCCAAAATCGTACCAACAGGGGTTCTCTCCTCTCGCACAGTCTGGCGACAACTGAAGCAGCTTTCTATTTCAGATTCAGGACACGATACAAAATGGTGTGACGCCTAATCATTTGCAAGAATTTTCACATTTACACCGTACTCAAGTCACGTACCACAATTCATATTAATATTATCACCAAATAGACGATTGGTGTGGCGTTGACATTAACTTGATATCTGGGCAGTTCATGGTATTGTTTTAAATAGTAAAGCTTGTCCAATCTAAATAGTTTCTTAACGTTGCAAAGTTTTGATCCTGACCTTGTTTAGCAGTGCAAACCGACTTGCGTCAATTTTTTGAATGGTACAGAAAGGTTCTGTTTGCCTAAATGCTAACTGTTACTAAAAATCTCCATGGACAGATATTACGATTCTTATTTTGTAATTAGTTTTAAGTTCCTTTGTCATAATTCTTCAAACTATTTGTCCAATCTATGCACAAATCTTTCTCTATTTGATATGAAATTTTCTACCGTGTGACTAGAATAAATAGAAGAAGAGCATGCAGCTAGAGATGACCTTATTCTAAGGACTATAAAAGCAATTCCATCTATAAGAAAGAATGTCTCTGATTTTTCTGACGTATCGACTATTTCTCATGGTATCCTTATAAAATAGTTTACTGGTCTGTTTGGAAAAGGTTTTCTCTTCATGACTATAAACGTTTATGAAATAGGTATTCTTCATTATGGGTTAATTGGTCTTCACTGACAACTGTAGCGTTGATTACATATTTGTGATACGAAATCTCGTAAACCATTTTTAAGATTTATGTTACGCCATTTACAATTCACTCTTTTAATAATTTCGAATGGCAAAGTCCTTACTATCGTTGTTAATTACCAGATGTCTTAAACAATCAATATTTGACAAGTCCCCATTTTACCATGGAGAGACAGAGTTGTTACTACTAGATAACCACATTTCATATTTCATGCTTTCTGTTTCATGTCACTCGCACAATTTTTAATTTTTTGAAGTCATACATTTCTTCATCCTTCTTGTTTGCTTCCACAACAAGTGAGCATTAAAACCAAAATATCACCAAGTTATGTTTCTAAAAATATTGTTTCTATGTGTTTTCTTTTAAATTAGCTGCAGGAGTTTCTGTAACACGATATCTTAATTCTTCAAGAAACCAGAGATTGAGGCATTCTTTGTCCGTTTCAACAACCTCAAGTTACGAAACGTTTCATTGTCACACTCTTCTAAAAGTTTAGAAACCTCTTCAAAGTTGATTTCACAATTATCGTCTATGGTATTTTCTTGGAATTGTCTGGGCAGTCACTTTATAAAGTTTCCTTTAACTTTAAAACAAGAATTCTCCTTGCAACCTTCATAACACTCTACAATACAGAATGTTCGTTTCTTTATTGTAAATTTCTCGTCGTATACGTCTTCTATACTCTCTAACTTGTGTACAATTTGACCTGGCTTGGACTGTTACTGACGTCCTCATGTTCACTTTGCACACTCTTCTATTCAGGATTAGGAAACCACTGCTATTTTCACAACCTGTTTATGATTTTCAAACAAATATCCCAATTTTTGAAGAAATGTAGACATTTGCCAAGGACTCGTCATACTTGCGGACTTGTGAACAACTCAGTTGAACAAGAGACATTGTTCACGGCCAGTGAGAAAAATAGTTCTCATTCATTTCTAATTTTTTAGAAGAAACCACCGGTTGAGGTTGGTGGTTAGGATTGAGAATGTTTCCTTAAGCAGCAATAACACAAAAGGTCGAGTACTGTTATGGGATCATATGAGAATGGTTTTGGTACTCGAACTGGTAGCTATAAAGGTGTGACAGAACCAATTTCAACAGCTTCTCCAACCCCTCAAGATTACCGACTGGCCAGAGAACTCGAGGAGTTCTTGCATGGTAATAATCTTTATGAAAGTACAAAGGAAGCACAAAGAAGAGAACAGGTGGTGTTGTTTGCAACCTCATGACGCAAACACTCTAACAAACAAACGTTCATTTCTTAGGTTTTGGCGGAGTTACACCAGCTGATAAACGAATGGGTTAGAAGAGTTTCACTTGCACAAGGAATATCAGAAGATATTGTGAACGAGACAGAAGCAAAGCTCTTTACATTCGGTTCATACCGACTGGGTGTCAACCCCCCTAATGCAGATATCGATACTCTGTGTATAGTTCCCCGATATATAGAACGAAACCGTGACGTGTTCGGACTACCAAACGAAAACGGTGTTGTTCCTCCTGAAGAGAACGTCCTCGTTAATACTTTTAAGTGCCATCCCAAAACAGAAGACGTCGTTCCTGTCTTTGACGCACACGTCCCTGTTGTCAAGTTTAAATTCGCAGGAGTTGAAATTGATCTTTTATGTGCTCGCCTTCAGTTTACAAAACTACCAGGAAAACTTGATGTACTTGATGACTCTATTCTTCGCAACGTTGATGACGAAACACAACGATCAATCAACGGCGTTCGAGTCACTGATGCTATTTTGCGACTTGTTCCGAACATTGAAACCTTTCGTACGAGTTTAAGAGCCATCAAGTTTTGGGCTAAACGTCGTGGTATTTATTCGAATGTTTTAGGGTAAGCAGTATTGATATTCAAGCAAATCAAAACTTATATCAATGTTTTCTACTTGCGTAAAGATTTCTCGGTGGTGTATCTTGGGCAATATTAGTTGCACGTATTTGTCAGTTATATCCAAATGCAGTTCCGACCACTATAATATCCCGATTTTTTAGAGTGTATGGCAGTTATAATTTTATTGTATTCTTTTACTGAAGTCTCTTTTTAGGTATTCTCAATGGAAGTGGCCAAATCCTGTGTTACTTACTAGTATTTCACCAGGAAGGCCTCCATGTGGTTTTAAAGTTTGGAATCCTGCAATTTATCCAGCAGATAGAAAGCATTTAATGCCAGTGATAACACCGGCTTATCCTTCAATGAATTCTACCCATAATGTTTCACGGACAACTCTCCGAATCATACAAGATGAGATTCAAAGGGGTTTAGAACTGACGGACCAAATTTGTGCTATTCAAACTAATCACACTCAAATGTCTTGTACGGATTCGAAAGAGTTGCCTAGTACCAATGTTGTGGAACCAACAGCAGATGGAAAGATTGAAGAACGAAAAACGACGTCAATCAAAGGCATACTTTCATGGTCGGCACTTTTTGAGCCAACAGATTTCTTTTCTCGGTACAAGAATTACATTCAAATAAATATTATTTCCGGAAGCGCAGAAAATCAGAGAAAGTGGCATGGTTTCGTCGAATCGAAGCTGCGTGTTCTTATTTTGAAGCTGGAAATCCTTTCACATACTTTGATATATCCGTATCCTTTTCCATTCACAAGACCTGGAGGGAACTTTTGTGATAGCTTCTTTATTGGGTTGTCATTTACTTTACCAAAGATTCCCAATCAGAATGGATCGAAGGAAAGAAAAATCGACATGTCAGGACCTGTATCAGAATGGGTTAGTTATGTACTGTCTTGGCCATTTAGAACTGCAGATATGGAAGTACGTTTATAATTCTTTCCTATGTCATTGTATGATTGTCATTGGTCTAGGTCACGGTTGAACATGTCAAACGCAAGTTCTTGCCTGAATATATTGTTACTCAGAGTGCTTTGCCCAGTCGGAAGCGCAAAAGCAGTGTTGTATATCTTGATGAAATTACGGGTTCCAAAGAGAGAAAGGTTGAGAAAGAGAATGTTGAAATGAAAGGCAAAAGTACGGAAGAGTTGTCACAGTAATTAGATATAAAAAAGAATAATGGAACGAGAAAGAAGTTGGTGAGTGAGATTTCCGATAGTTTGACAAGCGCAAGAATGGCGTGATTCACTTGACCGATAATGATAGTTTTTCAGGACATACTTCGTGTAAAGGTAGGTGAGTCGAACATTATTTGGTTGGCTTTCATTTGTAGTGAGGATTGTATCAATTGTTGGATTCGTCCATTAGAACATATTTTGTACTAGAAGTACTTCATTTTTATTCCAGAGCAAAAGTATTCTCCAGTAGTTGCTAATACAAACCACAAATTGTTAGCTCAATAAACAGTCCAATGGCCAGTTGTATTAATAATCTTTTCGTTTTCACTTAAATAGGGTCCTCATATATTGTAAATGATGCATCATGGCTTCCTGTTCTATTATTATTAGTAGCTGGCACTTCAAAAGTGGGACACTCTTCACTTGGTTCTAATTCTTCTTCTTCCTTTCTGAGCTTCTCATGCTTTTCAAACATTAAAGTGCTATCAAACATTGCTTCGATATCAGCAATGGCCATTTTCGTAAAAATCGTTGGAGATGCCGTCATAATAGTCTCATTTGGTATGTCATTATCTTCATCTTTGCCAATCTCAAAAGGAAACAAAACTTCCGTGTTGTTGGGATCGGCCTCGTTCTCAGCAAAAGAGGGTTCATTAGAGATTCCACCATTATCTTTGAAACTGGTTTGAATGCAAGGTTGGACTTGATTGTCTTTCTTTATAAACACTGACTCGGAATTTTTGCAATCGAGTTCTCTCCTGCAAACTAATCTTGGAGAGTTTTCCTTTTCATATGTTTGTGTTTCCAGTGGAAACGTCGCTGAAGAAGTCGCCCCTTCTCTTGTCTTCTTTCTTTCGCATGGACGAAGAGGAATACGTTGTTGACTGTCGGCTTCTTTATCTGATTTTTTAGTATTCTCTGGCGATTCACTTGGGACATCCTCAAAAATATCGAACTGGAGACCCGTACAAGTCGAAGAATAAGAGGAATGAGTATTACTTTGAGGAAGATGATTACCTTTCCAAATATCAATGTTACCCTCATTTTCTTTCGTCATTTTTGTCATTCGAGGCAAGTTCGGATAACTTCCTGGACTTTTGCCTTGACATCCTTGTCCTCTGTCGTCGTATATTTCAAAATTACTATTATTGGTCGAAGAGTTTTTCAGTGTGTTGATGTTTTTATTCGAGGTTCTTTCTTTCTGCAACGTTTGCAAAGGCTCTCTTATTGTATGATCGACGTTTGTAGAATAAGTCTTAGTAACGGAGTTATCTTGCAGTCTATCGGCATCTTGTCGCTGTAGACGCTTGACCATTCGATGTTGGAATTCTTGATGTCTCTTTTCTAGCCTATCAAGTGGCTCTGCGTGTAGATGAATTCCTTCCAAGTATAACTTATCGGCATCTGGAAACCTCCTGTTTTTTTCCAGAATTAATGCATATGCTTCGTAAAACAGTGAGAATTTCTTTCCAATATCATTGGCATACATATATTCAAAGATAGAAAGTGGATCAGAGACACTATCAGCATAACTTATCCAAAGTTTCAATGCATGAATACTGTCTTGATATCCACCCACGGAAACAATGCTTTCTGTTGCTTTCTCTAAGAATTCTAGCGAATTCGGATAGCCTTTAGGATAGCTTTGTTGAATCCACTTCCAATAATGCCTCCACAACTTTGCGATATCATGTCCAGTTGGATTTGCCATAGCTTTTTCCAGACAAGCTTCCCATATTTCATGCTCCTTCTCTAAACGTTCCTCTTCTTCTTTATAGTGTTTTGAGCTTTCATTATTCCTCGAATAGCCGAATTCTTTCAGTTTCTCAGGCTCTCTTCCACTTTTGATAGGTTGTATATTTTCTTTCAGGTCCTCCCAGTTCTCCAACTCAGTCATGTCTGTATGAAGCAAACGAAATTAACAGCCCTCTCAAAATTTAAATTTCAAACTGTTTGTCCACCCAAAATGTGTGTTATATAACAGAAATTGAATTTGACTCTTCTTCCATTAGACCATTGAATACTAGCTGTGATTCTTCCAGCAGTTTCTTATAATTCTTTAACTGTGACATTTATGTGCAACTGAGAAAAGCAACATCCTAGTGTTTGGAAGCTTTACGAAATTTGGTCTGTTTGTCTCAATTATAAACTGCTAGCCTAAATGCAAGTGTAAAACTTATCAATACCTTGAAAAGTGTGAGAAAAAAGAATTGATAAAGCAGAAATGAAGACAGGTATACATATTACATAGGTGCTTTAAAGACAAATATTTATCAAAGAACGAGAGCTAAAAAGGAAAGCTCTTAATGCAGTCTTTAATCACATTCAACTTTCTAATTTGGACATCACTGCCATTCTATACCTTTCGAACAGACAAACCAGTTTCGTAAGTTGAACAAGACCAAGATAACAAATTTGCGGCTCTTGGAAAAACATTTAGGTGAAGCATGGTTTACAATTCAAAACAAAATCACTGTATTCTAAGAAAGCAAGTGCGAGTTCTAGCTGCACTCTCTATTAGATACTTGCGTTAAGCACTATTTTCGTAAAAACACCGCTACTGAAAAGCAATAAATAAATTTCGATGACTAGATACAAGACATCAAAAGATTAGCATTACCATCTATTGCCGGTTTTCCCTGAAATAAGTAAACTGGACCTGATGCTCTTTTCAAGAATCATACAACCGCTGAAGGAAATGATATGAAGATTGTCAAGAATAGATTCTCTCAGCCTCAATAAATATAAGAGGGGAAGCTAGCGAACAGATAGACAAACTGATTTCCGACAGTGTATTTTTATTGCAAATACTCATAAGTGGACTCTTTCATATGAATAAAAGCAACACCATATCTTAATCTAGTATAGAACATGATAAGAAGCTAGCATAAAGTGTATTCAAAGCCTCCAGAATATAACTGTACATCATGTTGGACTATAACGTGAATGAAATAACAAGCAGTTTGAAACGGCACTATCAAACAGTGTTTCATGGAGTCCGAAGAAAGCCGATCCTGACGATTTCGCCATGCATCGATCGCAAATGACTGCTTTGGGAGCAACGATTTGAAGCTGATTTTACCTGCGGTATTCCAACTGTCGTCGTAGATGTGAATATGGTGTTATTCCTCTCCTCACCGTACTGTAAACTTTGCAAACATAGTCCCAGTCAGTTTTTCGTACAACGAAGAAAAAAATCGCGTCATTCTTTTGTTATGTCGGCTCGAAAACAGGAAGACTTACATTTGTTGGTTTTGAGCAACGGTCACGGAGAAGATAGAGTGGCTGCTTCTATAGTGAAGCGCTTACTTGATGCACTAGATAAGCTGCCCTTTGAGACATCCGTTGAAATCCTTCCTCTTGTGGGCAGTGGACCAGTTTACTCAACTATTGCAGCAGGTCTGACATATGCGGGTAAGTCAAAGAGAGGCCACTTGAAAACTTTCACAGAACTCGTCAATAGGTCCAACAAAGGAATTACCTTCGGGTGGGTTCATAAATCAACGGCCGGTAGCCTTTTTGAGAGATATTGGCCACGGTCTATTGTCGACTTCTTATTCGCATTATCGAACCGTAAGAAATTGGAGTTTAAAAGCGCGTAAGTTTGTGTCATGGTCCGATTTGAATCGTTTCTTATAGTCATGTGCAAGCCAATAGGAAGTTGGTTTTGGCGGTTGGTGACGTTTGGCCACTTTTTCTTGCAGCGCAATCAGGAGCGCCGTATGTTTTCATAGGCACTGCTAAGTCTGAATATTACATAAGGGACGAAAATGGGCCACTTATGAGGAGGTTTGAACATTTTTTTTATAGTTTTGTTGTTATATTTGCCAATGCATTTTCTTCACAGGAATCAGTTTGAACAGTTCGAAGCAAAACTTTCATCAGTGTATTATCCATGGGAAAGAAGATTACTTCAACGAGCTCTAGCGGTTTATCCTAGAGATGCATTGACTTGCTTTTATCTTCTTAAATGTGGAATACGTAATACCAAATATTTAGGCAACCCTATGATGGACGATCTTGATACGACAGGGAAACTTTTAGCTACAATTCACTCTTCCGTATCTCTTTCCAAACTGTTGCAAAATTGCGAAACGTATCGGATTGTAAGATCTTCCATCTTTTGTGGTTGCAACTGAATTTTCGAACCCAAAGACAGGTCTTACTACCAGGTTCCCGTTCTCCAGAAATGTATCGGAATCTGCTAAAAATTTTAAATTCAATCAAATCCTTTGCTTGCGAGTTTCGTTCGTTTTTCGTTTTATGTTGTTCACCTTCGGCTAGTAAGGAAAAAATCCATAATACAATTTGGCAGTCAGGTTGGATTAGAACAACAAGCGAGGAAGTTCTAGAATATCAGCTGGGTCAGAGCGGACTTCTCGTAACTTTTGAGGCGTTTCCCGATTGTTTACAGTTTTGTACAGTTGGAATAGCAATGGCTGGAACTGCAACTGAGCAACTAGTTGGTGTGGGCAAGCCAGTAATAACATTATTTGGAGATGGACCTCAGTTTACGCCAGCTTTTGCTGAAGTAAGTCTGCTGATTTCTTTCTTCTTTCTTTCATCTTATTCCATACTAAGGCACAAAAACGACTACTTGGTGACTCCGTATTTCTGCTACAAGACACTACACAACTTTCTCCGCTGCTACATGAATTATGTACAGTCCGTCGAAGTAGAAGACAAGCATTTGTGGACAATGGGATTCGCCGATTAGGTCTTCCTGGAGCATCAAAGCGAATCACACGAGATATCATAGAGCTTATAACTTCCGGTGAAAACAACATTAACTAACATATGAAATTTTTATCCAAAAATATCTCTTGGACATGCCTTCTATGTCTTCTTGCTTGATGCGCTTACAATTACTAACTACAAGCGTCTCCAGACATTTTAAATTTGCCAAAATACTTTTCAAAATAACTTTTGATAGATCATCACTATCTGTGATGCATAGCTGCTTTAAAAAAGGAGCCAGATGCCCAATTGACGCAAGTATACTGGACATTTTTGACTCGTCCACAGTACTTGAAATGGAGCTTAAGTACAAGGTGAGCACAAGTGAAAAACTTTCTTACCAGATCGAATTTGCTATTCCAATCCGTTCTTGAATATCTCGAAGACCCAGTGAAAGTGAGGTCAACTGGACGCCCCGTACTTTAAACAAATAAAACAAAACATAAGACGACATGGGAAAGTTTACGAAAGACACTTGTTTCAATGAAGGACAGTTTGTTATTATTTCCAAGAGACCTTCATCAATCTCTTCCAATGTACTGTCTGGAACGCCATCTGACAAATCCACATCTACGTTCTCTAGTTTAAGTGATTCAAGTTTATGGAATGCACTTCCTATGCATAGAAAAAGCTTTCCAAGATTTCTAAAAGTTGCATGTTCGATAGATCCCGCAAAGTATATCTGAAGTTCAGAAATGGCAGTAGACTTGTCTCCAAAGACTTCCACGAAATGTTCACAACTCCAACTCGAACTTTGCTTTCGATTTCTGTCCAATCTCGAATCCATGACGTGAACATTGCCACTGAGATCAATTTCTAAACTAAGAGTAAAACGTAAATATGGGAGTTTTTCCCGCAAATTATTCCAGGTTTCTTTAGAAGGGCCTTTGTATATCGTAGAATCCTTACGAAGGCTATTTCCTGGTTGATTGCTTAGCCGCTCCGTCTCTATGCCGGATATCTGACAATTATAAATAGGTGGGTCCTCAACAGTGATAGAGATCAAGCTGCTTGCTCTCTGTGCAACGAAGGAAAGAATACTTTCACATAATAAGGTTGGTGCGCATATTTCCTTAAGTCGTTCGCAGTGGGCTACAATAGCTTGTAAACCACGTATCGTGACATCCGAAGCAGGCTCCTTACAATCTAAAACATCGACGTAATCTGGGCAAATGTCTCGAATCGTAAATGTGTAAAAACGTACCAGTCAACATAGGTTCCCTTCTAAGAATAAACCGTTCTAAATTCTCGCAGAAGGCCGCCAGTGACTTCAAAGATGAGTCTGTTACTGCAGTACAGTAATTTAGCTCAACCGCTCGAAGATGTGAACCTGCTTTGGAAAATATATCCTGAAGTAGTTCATCGTTTACCGAGCCCGGTGGCGTATCATTGAGAATAAGCTCTTTATGATATACAATTTCAGAACAGTGTAAAAACAAGTGCCAGTCCTCACCTTCCAAATTCATACAGTAGCGAGCAACAAGTTGTAGAGGTACCTTGCCTGCGAAGCGTGAACATGCATAAAAATATTCTATACGATAAATATCTGCACCGTGTAATCGAAAAAATGACTCTAGCAGTGTCGCAGTTGCAAGCTTTGCCCCTGGCTCCAAATCACTAGGGAATCTGCTTTGCAATGTGACCTAACAAAGGTCTTAGTTATTTCATATTATATAGTTTATCACTAAGACAAAACCCACCGTCCTCCAAAGTTCTCCTCGACAACAGGCAGAATGAAAAGTTTTACAAACCTGGGAAACAGCAGCCTTTTGTGAGATAGTAAGGTGCTTGAATATCTTTGCGAGGATCTCCTCCGGTAGACTGCTCAGATTTGGAGCTCGTTTATGACCCGAGGAAGCATCGAATTCGAGTCCTCGAGGCGAAACGATAGGGGACACTGAACGATAAAATGAAGCGTCGGTTTTGGAATCATCTGCTATTTCTGGTGCTGAAGAATGCCGAGATAACACTAGTTCCTGGGTGCGATCGACTGTAGCAACCTTGTCATATTCTTCCACGAAATTCGTCATCATTGTAGTTGGAATGTCAATTCGTTTCTTCAGTGTTTCCTGTAACTCACTGAACACGTTCTCGAGTGCGCCTGACATATTTAAATATATTCCAAAAATTTCACTTAACGCAAATACAAAAACTGTTGCATATGAGTTCTCAATTTTCTCAACAATTGAGTATATTTTCTTCGTAGCGTATTCTAATTCTTCTTTTGCCTTCCTGGCCTTCTCTTCCCATCTCTTTCCTCTATTCAATTCATTTTGTGATACTTTATTTTGTAATCTGACTGAGAACTTTTTCCATCGATATTCTCTATCTTCCCAGCGCAATCTTGAATTTTCGCGCTTCTTATGTAGGACCTTCAAATGATAAAAGACTTGTCGAAGTTGTCGTAAGAAAATGAGTATCCTCTCAGTTCTAGAGCAAACCAATAAAGACGACTTTGTATTCTTCACTGAAAATTCATCAAATGGCAGTGAACTGAATAACTTTGGAAAAGTTTCAAGTTCACTGAAATTATCATCAATTTCAGTTTGCGAATGGTTTTGAATATACAACTTTTCAAATGAGCTTGAAACGGAAGTATTTGAACTTAAGTCTGCTTCCACGGAATTCTTGATGGCTTCTTCATAAGACGGAGGTAGAGAAGCTTCCTTTAATGCTTCCATATCTGGTGTTGTTGCAGTTCTTCTCTCAGTACTATCCAAATACAAATGAGGATTCTTCACAGGTTTCGCCTGAGAACGCCTAGATAAATATTGGTCAGAGTCATTAAAATTCTGATTATTCTTTCGAGGATCTTTCGCTGAGTAACTATGAACAATGCTAAACATGTTGGCATGTGCTCTTCTTAAAGATGAGACAGCCTGAGATGTCAATAACTGAAAGTCGTCATCTAAGTAAATGGGATTTCTATTCCATTTATGGGTATTAGTTCCAGAAAATAAATCCTTTTCAACGTTTCCTGGGCGATCTTTCATCTGTTGATTCGAAGATTGAACAGTTGATGCCATCTCAGAGGTAACTATGTTCTCATTTACGAGAGATGCTGAGATAGAGAACGAACTTTTGGCGTAATTTGGTGAGTGATTTTTGTTGCAAGAAACTTCAGAAGTTATTCTACTTTTAGCAACAGAGGAGTCGGGTTGACGGAACGACTTCCGCTTTGGATAATACGTCCTGCTCTTCACATCCTCTGATTGAACATAAGAGAGTACACCTGAATTCATATAGGTTTCTTCTATCATAAAATCGTCCTCAGCAAATTCTTCAACACTTTCATCTTCCAAAAAATGTTCGGTTTTAACTTGTAGGCCTTCAAAGGTCGGTATCACATCTATCTCTCCATAGATATGTTTGTCAATTCTTACGAGTTCATCTGTCGCTTGTTCTATAGCCTCCCAACATCTTTCCAGCTGCATCCATAACGAGGTTTTCTGTCTCAACTCCTCCTCTAAAAATTTCTCCAATTCATTTGTTACTGCCGATAAAGAGTTGACCCTTTTCATAAGCACAATATAGGAAATGTCACTTTCGATGGACTCTGCAGTTCTCCCCGTCATGACTTCCTTTATCTTACGAAAAGCAACCCTGGCTTTGTGGTTGATAACCGAACCTGGCAAGAACGACATGCAGTTTTACTTTACGAGTTCCATTCGGTCTCTTTCCCAAAGGAAGCTTGACTTGCAATGACACGTGGCGCCACCAGTACAAGAGCAGCCCGCCTACGGATGATTTTTGGAGAGTTGGGGACTATCCACAGGAAGGACTGTCGAGCAGATACAGTTATTTATAGAGCAGTTCTGCTCTGAAAGATTTCTTTTCGGATTAACTGGTAAATAACATGAAGGTTAGCTGATGTGTAAATTTTCCGCGTACTCTAATTATCAGAGCTTGATGCATCACGAGTTACATCAAAGCATTTTTTAGCTAAAAATGACAAGAACAAATGCTGCAAAAGCAGAGCAATAGCTAGAAAATTATATTTTTCATACTTGGCGCACAAATTGCGCATTTTTCTTGCGAAAATTTATTGATATAAGACGAGTCCACACAAGATGGCAACGCAGTTATGGCACTTGAACAAAACGAAGAAGAGAAACAGCTTCTCGAGATGTTCTCTATACTCGCAAACAGTCTTTCCAATATTGTTTTTCGTTCAGTAACCCCAGGAATTTGTAAGTTTTTGAGTTCTTAGGTTTCACGTCATCTAATTACTCGTAGTTGAGGAATGTGTCATGTTGATGGGTACATCAGACCCGATTCTGTTCGAAAAGCGGTTGCGTCAAAAGTTGCTAGCCAAGAAGTCTTCCGAAAAAAAGTTTACAGGCTCCAAGAGAAAGAAGTTGCCTCTTTCGACCACTTCGAAATGCTATTCAGAATCGATGACTCAAGATAGTCCTGAAATGGCGTTTGAACCTATAGCTATTGGTACGAGTCTTTCGTATGAATTGAATTCTCTTTTACAAACAATGATGGAACCGAAATAATAGTATCCAAAGTTTTGCTTATCGATTCAGAGACAGCGAAGTCATGTTCTTTTTCATGCTGTATTATACAGTTAGTCAGAATGGCAATGATAACTGCCGATCAATTTTTTTCTTCCGAGTTTGACAATCTTGAATGAGCACAATTTCTTTGTCTAATATTGAAAGGTCTTACGACACTCGTAGATGTTCGACAACCCGAAGAGCATAAAATTATTGTTTTTTGTTTTCTTCTGTATTGTTGACGCGAAAAGCTGCAATTCTTCGTCTTACCGTTATAAAAGAACGACTGTACACCACAGTCACAGCAAGAAACTCTTGGGCTATAAAACACCTCAATACTATTTGCACGATTTAGTGGGAAATGTTTAAACTTGGGTTATAAGGAAGAAAATATCGTCACGTATGTTGCGCTCAGAACACAGTCGTACACCTCACTTGTAGCAAACAGGTAACTTACCAACTGAGAGCATTAGGAAGTAGAAAATTCCTAAATTTCGTAATCCAGTATGGAAGAACCGTTCACAGTATACTTGACGTAAAGCTTATGAGTGACTTCCTTACTTAAAGAGTCATATCTTTCGAAGTGGTTACTTATTGTTTCGAAACGAGGACGGGTCTACTGTTGATCTAACTCCTAGTAAACATTGAATGCAATTCTCGAGTTGTCACCACACACAATAGCAATATAACATATACCTAGAAAATAACTGCAGAAGTACAAGTAAAGCCAATAAATCAGAGCTTAAATAGAAAACAGTTTCATAGTTTTCTCAAAAGAATAATTTTCCTAATCCTGAGATTGCACTACTTATTTTGCCTACTTTAGCAAACATTTTTCAAGTATGCTGAAACAATCACGAAGTAGAAACTGGCTCGACATTTATCTTTTAACTCCCGTTTATACGTTAGGTAGAGAAAAAGTTGTCTAGTGCTATCAGAGAGACAGCACTGGCAAACTTTACAAGTGACGCAATATCAAGGAATGTCTGTACTAGACACAAGAATCTCTGGAAATTTGGTTGCTGAAAAAGCAACAATTGAAGGAGAACTGATTGACATCTTTCGACATTGTGCAAGTTGTCTCCAAAGCATCGATGGAATCTCCACTTTCTGCCTGTCGAATCGTTAAGTAATGCCCACAGATTCTCATAGGATTCTGTTTGTTCACAAACTTTTGTTTTAGAGACATGTTGACTATCCTTCGACGGCTCCTTACACTATATTTTTCACTTGAATGTTTGTTAAAATCCTTTGCAAGTAGTGTCGTCTTCTTATTTTACATGATTTATCCCCGTCAAACGGATACAACAGTCTCTACTATCTATCTGGACAATATTAAGTGCTATTTCATGTGCAAGAACAAAAGCAAGAAGAACGAGTTAAATACAGTAATAGTAGTGCATGGACTATGTCCATCGGGAATAGATGATCCTCGAATTCTTGGAATTAGCAGAGCTCTAGCTTTACAGGAAGTTATCTGTATTGTTCCTACCATTGAGCTTTTGAAGAGCTGTCTTTTGCGAGTTGATTCTGTTGATATGATACAAAATATTATTTTGAAGATTGTCAGTAATCCTCATCTATGTCCAACCGGGAAAGTATCCATATTTGCTGCCTCTATCTCTGCGAGTATTTGTTTAATTGCATGTTCTCGACCCAATATTAGTCGAATAATATCATGTCTTTGTTGTATCGGTCCATATGCAGATGCCAATATCTTGTTGAAATACATTATAGAAAATGAAGAGCTCCCGGATGACTACGGAAGGTCTGTCTTTTTCTATAATTACATAGGATTGGCGCTTGGAACCTGTCCAGAATTGCAGCAAGCCCTGTGGTACAGAATTTTGGATGGCCACCATTCACCGAGTGGAACTAGAGAAGAACTTTTAACAAGATATCTGAAGGACAAGAAACAAATAACAGAAGTATTCATGCTTCTCTGGAACGACAGCAAATTTCGCTTGGATTGCTGTCAAGTAATTTTGAAGCAAACCCAGGGAGAGTTGTATACATTATCACCACTGTCCATTATCGATAGGATTTCCTGTCCTCGTGTTATACTAATTCACGGTTTAAATGACCCAGTTATTCCAAGTATACATTCTATAATTCTTTTTGAGGAGTAAGTGCATCATTCTTATTCTATGCTGTTTCTCCCATTGAATTCTTAATAGACTCAAGAAAAACTCCAAGGTTCAAACCACTCTCTGTTTGACGCCTTTAATTAATCATGGAGACAAACAAAAAATAAATTTTCGATCCATAGGCCATTTATGGAGCCTCATTCGCACCTTTGCATTGTTCTTTTCCTCCATTAACAGTAAGAATGGGCATGAACCAGAAAGTGGTTGGAAAGAGTGAAAAGAGTCTTTTCATTAAAAGTATTCTTGTTAGAGTCCACGGTTTATTTTCTAACGAAGATTTTCTCTTCCATGAGTGTATTTCTATAATTAGTACCTGGCTTTCAACTGACAGCACACGGTTCTTTTTAAATTATCAACCAGTAAGTCTATCTGTTCAAACGTGTTATTGGCATGTAAGGTTACTCTAATCCTTTCAGTTCCTTTTGGAACCGTAGGACTTCTAATAGGATAGATTACAAAGCCTCTTTCTCTTATTCGTTTTGCAACTTGAACACAATGGTCATTTCCAGGAGTCAATATTGCTTGGATGGGACTCTTTGGTCTATCCAACAGCCTATCTCCAACAACAGAAGAAGCCTGTTTGCGAAAATATTCAATGATAGAAAATAAGTGTTCTCTTCTTCTTTTAAGCTCTGGTTGTGTCATCAGGGAATAAGCTACACGAATGCATTGCAAGCTGTGAAACGATAAGCTCGTTGAATATATCAACGGTCTGGCATAATTTATGAGGAAATCACGAACAACAGATCGGCAAAGCGCTACAGCTCCATGGCAACCAAAAGCTTTTCCAAATGTAACCACTCTTAGAAACAATGCAGGATGCCGGTGAAGTCCTTTCATCTGAACAACTCCTTCTCCTTTATTACCAAACACACCAGCAGAATGTGCTTCATCAACGATAAGATAGGCACCAAATTCATCACACAGATTCAAGAGTTCCTGAAGAGGAGCAAAGTCACCATCCATAGAGTAGATGCTTTCTACTATAATAAATACAGAACCATTCGAATGCCGATGGGATATGTCTTCAAGATGTCTCCTTAAATTTCCCAAGTCGTTATGATGAAACGAAATAACCTCACCTCTGGCAAGCTTGCATCCCTCATGAATCGAAGAATGCACAAGTTCATCAACAACAATCATATCATTCCTCTGTGCAAGATATCCTGTAATGCTCAAGTTGCAGTTGAAACCGGAATTGAATAACAATGCACTATCAGACTCATGGAAAGTTGAGATGCATTTTTCCAACTCTTCGGCGTAGGTAGAATTTCCCGTCAATAGCCTCGAACCCGTACTTCCTACAGACAAAGGTCTCCTGGAAGTTACTTCTCGTTCTATCATGTCGATAAAAAACGGACTCGTGGCTAAACCGAGGTAATCATTGGAAGCAAAGTCAATGGCATCTTTGTCTGACAAACTCAGGGTGCGGAAGAGACCTTTTTCTACACGACGTGACAATATACTTTGAAATCTTTGATAAGCCTTTTCAAACTTTTCCAAGCGATTATCTGAAATCTTTTTTTTAAGCAACTGCTGTTCTGCAGAAACAAACTCTATGCTGCTGTTGGCTTCTTCATCAAATGCCTCACTTTTCTCCATTCGGCACCAATTCCTTATTCTTTCTTTGTTTCGGAGCGACATGTCTGAATTTCCTACCAGACGTAACGTACCCTACGGTTTACAGGCAAGTTACGCAAGTTTCTACAAACAGTCTCAGGCTCGTGAAGAGAACCCTGTGCAAACAGGAGACGTTTTCGCAAAAGCTCTTCCATTTCCAGGGTCACAAACTTCCAAAGAAGAGAAACTGCAAGAAGAAATCATTCGCTTTTTGAAAAATGCTCGTATAGATGCAGAACTTTTGAATTCACCCATTCTTCCACCACTAGTGAAGTTCACTTTGAGGTTCATGGTATACATGCGTCGTTTCCAGTCAACCTCCAGAGAAAAAAGTCTCGTTTATTTGTTCAGAAAAGCAATTAATATAGTAATTTGTGTTGTTTGTCGAGGAGACGCACCCGTGATAGAACGAGAAGTTTCTGAACTATGCAAAATCGTTGGGCTGGAGCCACTATCTTCATTTACAGAGTTTCAGGCGTACCTTGCAAGTGCCATAAATGGGGTTATTGCTTCACTGTCTCAGTGCCCAGTAGAAACTAGAACTGAGGAGAATATTCGCAAATGTGTGCAGGCTGTTTTGATTTTCTTCCGTCAAGGTAACTTTTGGCATCCATTTTATGAAACACAGCTAACTCATTTTTCCCCTAGAGAGACCGAGCGATAGTAGAGGAGAGGAAGAGGAAGTCAAAGATGCTGCAGGCACTGGAGATGATTTTAGTACTAAAAAGGTAATGAAGACTCGTGCATCAACGGGAACGATTCGTGATCGCGCAGGAGGTGTTTTAACTGACTGTGCAAACTTTTACACTGAGGAAGAGCAAGAGACAGCGGCAGCGCTTTCTGTTACTGGTATTAATTACAATGTGCCATCGGGTTGGATGGAAGAGCTGTCAGCTCTTGTTCCAGGTCTTAGTTCCTCTTTATCCAAGGCAACTAAAGGAAATCATTTGACTGGCTGGGACGCAGAATGCTTACAGATTCTTGCCGTGGGTTTGCAAAATCGAGTAGCTAATCTGATAGATACGACAAAAGAGATAGCTGTGAAGCGATTTATAGAGCTCGAAGAAACGAATCAATTTAGACAAGAAGAAAAACAAGATCCACAGAAAGAATTGGATGAAATACGTAAGGAAGAACTACGTCAGATAGAAGCAGTTGCAGAAGCAAGTAGAAGTCGCTTGGAGAATGAGGAGGAACAAAAACTATCTCAATACTCAGAAGTTAGCTCTAAAAGAAGATTGTCTGATTCAACGCACGATATGACGGAAGGTTTGAAAAGGCCAAGAAAGCGTCAGAGTTTCATCACGAATCCATCTGATGCAGTTCAGAAGACAAATGAAGCTCTCAGCTCGAGTATTCAAGGACTGTTAAAGAAAAGAAGAGAGCAGCAAGCCAGGATGAGTCATTTGAAGCATGTAGAGAAAGCAGGCAGCCATACAGTGTTACCAAGTAGTCAGTCTCTCACTTCCCAGGACTTGATGAGGAGAGACAACTTATCCTCGAATATTTCAACTATATCACTCCGAGATTTACTTTTTGTTTTGGAGCGCGAAACGCTCTGCAGTAAGTCGATGTGGTTTTATAACAAATTCAATCTTTTGGGTTCAAAAATGCAAGCAGTGGAGCGTTGACCCTTAATAGAAGAATATGTTTAGTACAAATACTAAGGAGGTAAAAGAATGAAAGCTAAATATTGATTTTTCTGTTTGGACATTTAACTTTGTTGCCATTAACCAGAAGAGGCATTTATTTGCGTAATTGTTGTAATAGAATAAATTTCACTTTTCTATATAACAAGTCATATGGCGATTCCATGAAATGGTTGCAAAGACACATCATTATGTACTACTCCTTCCATTATGATTGATGATGTCAAACTTTTTAAAAGGAACAATGTAATTTACCTCTTGGCGTGTGTATTCCGGCAGTCATTACTGAATTTTGAAAAATGAGGCACTTAATAGAAATGAAAATTTATCAATGTTGTTCTTAAATGACTAATTGATTGCTTTTGAGTTTAGTACTGCAATGTCTAGGAAACAAGCAGAAAGCACACAGAAATATAAAATACAAGCAAATTTTACAAGTGAAATGAAATGGAAAGAATGGTCAGAAGGAGGAATTATTCGTACCTAGTTGTAACAACTCTGTTCTTATAGGAAAAAGGAAATTTCCTACACAAAATATTTAATATAAAGGCTATTTAGAATATCGAATAATAAAACAACGATGGTAAAGGGTTTGAATTTCGTAAATAGTAACATAGAAAGGAAAAGATGTATATATGTTAGAGAGATAGCTTGTGGAAGTATGAAAAAGAAATTTATCTATCAAAAAACAAAAACCATGATAAACTCGTAATGCACTTTGATTCGCATTTAGCGTCTTGTTTTCAGACGTACAGGACTTCTCTGCAGTTCAAACAATAAATGCAAGTGGATTTTGATAGTTAGGCAAGACATGAATGAAAAATTTGTAACGCTTGAAAAAATTGCTGGTTTAACAAGTTTCATAAGCTTAAACGAAACAGCCAATTTCTACAATCTACACCAACAGAATAAGTGGTATATAACTATGATATGTGCCTGAGTAAGAACTAGTTGTGTAAAAAAGCTGCGACACTAAATATGACAACGACATTTCGAGAGCCATAAACGAGGTGTCACAAGATTGATATTACATTCCAGTGCCAAGTCTCTCCAGGGAAAGAATAAATTGCACCCAGTTATTTCGTTTCTTGAGAACAAGGAAACCATCGTATGTTGTAAAGCAATAATCCAGCTGCTCAAATACTGATATGAAAATTTTCAAGTATAGTTCATTTGAACACAACAAATAATTGCAGAAAGGAGCTCTGCGTGGTGTACATCAGATTTCGGCCAATCCCAATGAAGTGATCGGTTCTAATTTCTACTCAGTCTGAGCAGTTCTAATTTTTTTTATTAGGTGTTTCTCCATTTTGCGACGACGCTTTTGGTTCTAAACTTGAGGAAAGATAAATGAGCGACGTATATGTTGGAGCAGTTGACCAGGGAACAACCTCGACGAGGTTTATGGTGTTTGATAGACAGGGAGAACCTGTAGCCTACCATCAAGTGGAACACAAACAGGTTTGGGGGGTCCATTGTATTTTGTCTTCTGTTTACCAAGAACTTGTTGTTTTAGATATATCCTCAGCCGGGTTGGGTCGAGCACGATCCAATTGAAATTATAAACAACACTATACTTTGCATAGACGAAACAGTCCAAAAGTGTGAGGCAAAAGGAATTCAACGAGTAAGTTTTTATATGACCATCTCAACAAGTGCTGTTGGCTAAATTTAACTAGTCACAAATCAAAACAATTGGAATAACCAATCAGCGCGAGACAACCGTAGTTTGGGATAAGTACACAGGCAAACCACTTTTTAATGCCATCGTTTGGCTTGACACGAGGACAAGAGAGACTTGTGAGAGGCTGGGAAAAGACAGAGACCGCTTCAGGTCTCTCTGCGGCTTACCAGTATCGACGTATTTTTCGGGGGTAAAACTACGATGGATCATTGACAATGTACCAGAGGTGAAACAAGCCCTCGAAGAAGGAAGAGCAATATTTGGAACAATAGATACTTGGCTAGTGTGGAATCTTACAGGGAAGAAAGTACACGTCACCGATATCACAAATGCTGGACGAACACTGTTGATGAATATCGAAAAGTTGGATTGGGAGCCGAAGTTATTAGATGCGTTAGGAATACCCAAGCAGTGTTTACCAGAGATTCGCAGTAGCGCTGAGAGGTAGCTTTAATTACTTTTATAGTCCAGAGACTAATTTTGTGTTACTTTGTGTAAAACAGGTATGGAACTCTTGAGTGTTCATTACTGCGAGGTGTTCCTATTTCAGGAATACTTGGCGATCAACAGGCAGCGTTGGTAGGTCAAACTTGTTTTCGTAAAGGCGATGCAAAGAATACCTATGGCACCGGGTGCTTTCTTATCGTTAACACCGGCGAGGGAGCTGGGCCTGTACCATCGCACCATGGCCTATTAACAACACCAGGTTATCAGCTTGGACCCGATAAGCCAGTTGCTTATGCTCTGGAAGGTTCAATTCCCATTGCTGGTGCGGCAGTTCAATGGCTCCGTGATAATTTGCAGATAATAAAAGATGCACCAGAAGTTGAAGTGCTTGCTAACTCAGTGAAAGATTGTGGTGATGTATTCTTCGTTCCAGCATTTTCAGGTCTGTTTGCTCCACACTGGCGTGAAGATGCACGCGGAGTAATTGTTGGTTTGACACAATACACTACCAAGGCTCATATTGCGAGAGCAGTACTGGAAGCTGTTAGTTTTCAAGTCTGTGATATTATCGGCTCCGTTGAAGCTGATTCGAAGGCCACAATCAAAGTTCTCAAAGTTGACGGCGGAATGACTGCAAATAACACGTTTCTGCAACTTCAGAGTGATCTTCTGCAGTGTCCCATTGTTCGTCCGCACGTAACGGAGACGACAGTCGTGGGAGCAGCTTTTGCGGCAGGATTGGCTGAAAATGTTTGGTCTTCTCAAGAGGAACTAGTGAAGCTATGGAAAGCTGACAAAGAGTTTTCTCCAAAAATAACGATCGACGAGAGCAGCAGACGTTGGAAACGCTGGAAACAAGCTCTTGAAAAAAGTTATGGATGGGTTTAAACGTTGTTTAAAAAAGTTATGCAACGATGCCGTGACCTTTCTCTTTTTGTGTTTTGTGCTCTCATAAAGGAATTTCTCTATTTGTTTATGTCCTGTCAGCCTATTTTCGTTCTTTTCAACTCTTAAAAAGAAAACTGCTACTCTGGAAATGGCGCCCGATTGTTTGTGGGACGCTGACCCGCCTGCCTTGATGGATGAGAACGGCTCCAAGTGTTAAATGAGATTTTAGTTTGTTTTGCTTTGGCAAGTTTGACAATGTATGGGGAGTTCATTCGTAAAAGATGTTCCGACGAGTTTGTTGCTGAAACTCCACTTTTAAATACACTTGAAGCTTCTCGTTTTCTTGCAAAGCTGCCAAATGAACAATCAGAAGACACATACAAGCGAGCGAAACTTTCAAAAGTGGGTGTTGGGCACCTGACAAACGAGGCCTTGGAAAAAGTCGTAATATTTTCGGCAAGAAATGAACGACACGCTGCTTTACGCAACGAAATTCTGGAAAAAGTTCAATTACGATCGCATTTAGTTAACTTATTACAACTTGCAAATGGTTCGACGGCCTTTGTATGTCAGCTCGTAGACGTCAACATTTTTGCTTCCAATATTTTACAATTGTTGTCCAACTCTGATAGTGCTCGCTTGCATTCTTTGAACATTCAATGCCATAGCTTCTCCATAACTGCAGACAAGAAAAAATTGCTAGAGGCGTTTTGTGGCTCATACGTGAGGAAAGGAAAGGTTTGCAATATTGTCGCTTATGTGCTGCAGACTTTATTTGGTGACGATCTTCAAGCAAGTATATGCGTGGTGGAAGGAAGTGGAGTTGCCTGTGTGTTACTTGCTGACTTTTGTCATTTGTATGGTTTAGTGGATTCGTTTGGTGCTGAAAACGGTTGGCCTTCTTTGTTGGTTCTTACTGGATTTCCCAGTGGACGCAACTTTCTTCTCACGATTATCTGATTGGTAACAAAAATTTGTTGTTTCGCATGTAAAGTAAACAAACAGAAAAGTTCAACGTATATCACTTGTATATTGAAACCAACTCATGGCTATCACTATATTCGAACAATCAACTGTCTGTTTTTCTTAGTACTTGTTTCAATGTTCTTGAGGCAAAGAGAGGTAATACAAACGCTGCTTGATGGATTGCAGGAGAATAATATTTCAGAGTTTGTTCCATTATAGCACTTGGCTTTCGACAAGGAAACTCAAAGTTTTTCTGAGATTTACAGCCCAACACAAATCCAATCTAGACAACGATAATATTTTAGATAGTTAATAACGAATGTTCATATTACCTGTCCACCAGGATACGAAGGAACCATCGTGTAGGCATATCCCACAGAGGTAAAAATGTTCTTGCAAGACTGGAGCAAAGGAGCTATCAAATTCATATGTAACCATATACTTTCTCCTTGGCAACAACAAATGCCATCAGCTTTCAGAGATGCATATAAAGCTTCATAAAAAGACTCTTTAAATAATACATCAGCTGGACCCACTGGATCAGAAGAATCGGTGACTATCACGTCAAATGTATCGACGTGTTCCTGTAAGTAGGTAGCGCCATCCTGATATTCTATCTTTACGCGTGGGTCTTTTAGTGCAGACGATAATTGCGGTAGATATTCGGTACAAACATCAACCACCATCTGAACACATATATTGAATATGCAATCGCATTCAATATGAACGAAACACGAATTACCTTGTCAATTTCACAAAGTACTATTTCACGAACAGAATCATGTTTTACAATTTCCCTGACCACTCCTTTTCTGGCAAGTCAGTATAATACACGAGATAATGTGTTCACTAAAGACGCACCGCCGTCTCCACCACCGATCACTAAGACACGTTTTGGACAAGGATGACAGAAGAGTGGTAAGTGTACTATCATTTCTTGATAGGCAAATTCATCTCTCTCGGTGACTTGAATGACACCATCAAGAACCAACACTCTACCATAAGTTGTACTTTCAAATATCAAAATATCCTAAAATACTATGGTTATATTCTTCTTTCGTTGTAAAGAAAACCTCACTTGAAAGTCACTTTTTCCACTAAATAAGACATTTTCCACTTGTAAAGATTGTGCTTGTCCTGGCCATAATACACAACGTTCTGTAAACCAGTGTTCGTCGAGCATACTTTTCCTTCACAACCCAATGAATGGGTAACGATCAGCTAATGAGTGGACAAGGAGGAAATAGCCATGAGATAATAGGCCTTAAATGATGCTATAGGAGCCATGAATATAGAAAATGTTTTCCAAAACACATAGACAATCAAAACATCGAGACACTCATTTTCCCTCAACTACATTTCGATTTTTAAATGTTATAGCAACAATGCTCTAAAAATAGATGAGCATACTATTTCTAGACTAAATTGCTTGCAACTGTCAGCACTAGTATTACCTCTGAATTCGAGTATATATGAAGATAGAAATCAACAGTATCATTCTACTGAATTCACCATATCGTTGGTATCTATAAAATCTACTAGTCATATACTTTTTCAGTTCTCTCTTATTGCTCTTTACCAAGACAAAATCATTCATGTTGTGCGAATTTTCTTCTCACGTGCATTTTATTTGTCTTGATAGGATAGAAACACAATGTCAGTACAAGTCGTTACTCCAAAAGAAGCACAAAAACGTTGTCAACAAGAGGGTTGGAAGTTTATAGACGTAAGAACAAAGGAAGAATATAACCGTAAGTAAAGAAAATTGGAAAAGAATGGCTATTTATAGGAGTGGATATAGAGGGACGCCCCACTGGTAGTATTTGTATTCCTTACATGTTAAAAGAAGGTGGTGAAATGAAGCCCAATCCTTCCTTCCTTTCAGAAGTGAAACAAATGTTCCAACCGAGTGATAAAATTTTACTATCATGCCAGAGTGGAAGACGATCCTCTATGGCTGCCAAGTCTTTAAAAGAAGCTGGATATGAGAATGTTGCTGATGTCGATGGAGGATATTTGAAGTGGTCAAGTGAAAAGCTTCCCATAGAGAAATAAAAGATGAGTTTTAGTGTTGCTAAATTCCATTAGACCAATGCCAAAAAGCAATACATAGCACCACGCCTTTGGAATGACCTTATCCACCTGCTCTTCTCAACTCATGCATACAAGTATTACCGCATATGTTTCTAACCAAATATCGGTGCTTAAAGTTTCAAGCTTCTGTCAACCATACTCCAAGTCTTCTTATACAAGATACAAACAGTTTTCCGTTTTCAAGGTGAAGCGATGTGTACCTTACAGACTTTGGTTTATGATCTCCCCAAGTACTAATGAAGGAAACTTGACAACGTTTTCCGTCTCTCTTTCATTGTCTGCAGTTCCCCGTCTTGCTGACTTTTTACAAGACCTGCCAAGCTTTCCTCATCCTTTTCTTCTAGAAAATGCCTCCAATTATCGACCTCTCAACTTGAACTTTATCGATGAACATGATGGTGTACTCAACAAAGTAGTATTTAATACCAAAGAACAGTATCAGGTGACTATGTATCCTAGAGCAGGCCCTAGAGAGAACATAGTGTTTGATCCCAAAAAAGTGAAAGCTGCCATTGTGACCTGTGGTGGTCTTTGTCCTGGTCTCAATACAGTTATCCGAGAACTGACCGATTGCCTTTGTTTTCAATATGGAGTTGTCGATATATTCGGTGTTCAACAAGGATATCGTGGATTCTATAGCAAGGAATTGGTTCCTTTGACAACTGAAAATGTAGACAATATTCATAAAATGGGAGGAACTGTTCTAGGTTCATCACGTGGTGGCTTTGATTTGGAAAAAATAATGGATTCTATCATTAAATATGGAATCAATCAGGTATACGTGGTTGGTGGAGATGGTACAATACGAGGAGCATGTATCCTCAGTGATGCATGTCGATCAAGAAAGTTACCAGTGACGGTTGCAAGTATTCCAAAGACGATAGACAATGATATTCCAATCATTGACAAGTCCTTTGGTTTTGATACTGCCGTTGAAGAAGCTTCAAAAGCAATTGATGCGGCACATACCGAAGTTTCATGTTTTCCTAATGGCATTGGTGTTGTCAAGTTGATGGGAAGAAACAGCGGTTTTATTGCTTTATATGCCTCTTTATCAAGCAGAGAAGTGGTAAGAACAAACTTTTGTGCAATCAAAGAGTTGCTCTAACATTTTGTGACTATGTGCGTATCTTTAGGATTGTTGTTTGATTCCTGAAGTTCCATTTGTTATTCATGGACAAAATGGCTTATTAGAATATGTACGCCAGTGTTTGTTAGAAAGAGGAAAAATGGTTTTGGTTGTTGCTGAAGGTGCAGGTCAAGAGTTTGTACGACATGATAGTTTAACTATTCAATTAGATGCCTCTGGAAATAAGAAACTGGCGGATATTGGACATTTCTTATATCATGAAATTGAAGAAGATTTGAAGAAGCGAGGAGTTGAAGTGAGTATGAAATATATTGACCCTACATATATGGTTCGAGCAGTTCCAAGTAATGCATCGGATAATATTTATTGTACTTTATTGGCACATTCTGCTGTTCATGGTTCCTTTGCAGGATATACTGGTTTCACAGTTGGACCTGTCAATGGAAGACATGCTTATATTCCTATGAAAGACATTGTTAAAAGTCAAAAACAGGTTGACTTGCGAGATAGAATGTGGTCAAGATTGGTCAACTCCACAGGACAACCTGACTTTTCACCCAAAAATATTCCAAAAGGATTTCAAGGCGCCGTTTCAAGTTTTCCAAATACTTCATCGTCTACAACATTGGCTGACCGAGGTTTTCCAGGAGAAACCGCATGAAAATGGAAAGCAAGCTGGTTTTGACTGGTGATGACTCTTTTTTATTCTTTCCATGTAAAGATAGTTTTCACCATTTCTTATCCATCAAAATTTCATATCACGAGGTCGCATCCAAATATCATGAATATCCACCGAAGATGGACAGGATAACATATAAATGACACCATTTGCCACATCTCGGGCTTCTAAACACTTCATCGAGCGATACAGTTTATTAGCAAACTCTTCACCGCCAACATGGAAATAAAACTCTGTTTCAACGTGGCCTGGACTAATCATGGATACACGAATATTGGAATTGGCTTCTCTCAACTCCTGACGAAGGCAATCTCCCAACATTTTTACTGCGGCCTTCGTAGCTGAGTAGAAAGACAGAGCGATAGGTCTATGTGCTGCCATTGAACTTATATGAAATATGTGACCATTATCAATATCATGTTTTTTCATATCTTGAATTACCTCCCTAGTAACAATCGATAATCCAAGAACATTCACTTGCCACATTTCTTCCCACTGATCGGTATTACCATCGACCAACTTGGCACTAAACCCTACACCAGCTGAGTTAACAAGAATATGTATTCCCTTATCTCCATTCCAATCATTGGCTTGTTTTATTACTTTTTTTACTTCTTCTTCTTTTCGAATGTCTGCTGTTATTCCAAGAAATAAATTTTTCGCGCCAGAACTTTCCAAGCTCGCAGCAAGTTGTTCTAACTTGTCTTTTCTTCTGCCTATCCCAACAACCAAAACACCATGTTCCACTAGTTGTTCACATATTTGTTTACCTATACCTGCGGTAGCGCCAGTCACCAAAGCAGTAGTGTCTTTCCAACGTTCCATAGTTGCCCAAACTAAATCCTTCCGTCAAACATAAGTGAATAGGAACTGCATTTGCGCTTCAAGTGTTTCCTTTAGATGTTGCATACGTCTCCTGCCTCAACTGTGGAGCTTCCTTCTGCTGCAACTTCTTGTTTTCTTTCTGCTCTTTGCGCCACTTTGTTATTCTCAACTACACAACTTGGATATGACTTTTTTCGCTCCTCTCCTAGTAAAACAATCTTGGGAGGTGAGCACAAAGGTCTTTTCTTGTTATTCTAGAATAAACATTGGGGTAAAGGTTTAGTTTGTTCTCTGTTTTATTGTTGTTGTATGATTATTATGGGTAATGTGGAGGACTTGTTGAGTTTACCACGCGTTGCAGGATACTTGGAAGGTGAGAATGAGAAACTAGTTGTTAGAAAAGTCTGTTAACCAAGTTCAAGTGGTGTTGTGTCTATTAACAAGTTTGATGGTTGCAGCAACGATACATCCTGTTTGTATTACTAGTTGTTTCATCATGTGTATTGTTTTTACTATTGGTTTTCATGTTGTGGCCAACGATATCTACTTTCAATCAACGGTAACCAATAAGAAACGAAAGTGATAAAAGTTTTCAAGTTGAAAACATATTATTTCCATTGTAGTGGTTTTATTTAGTCTTTCTTTTCAACAATGATAATGCAGTCTATTGCTGAAACCATCATTCAAAGTTACCCAATGTACTCAAAAAGGATATCCTTCTCGAGTCTATGGAATTGGGGAGAAGAATCGTTTCTTCCACTTGAAAAGTAGGAACTTGACCACATGATAGTTTTGGACCCAATCGAACAAGCCATCTGGTCATTATGACACTGTAACAAAGAAGAAACACAATAATAATAACTATCATTCCAAACCAATAATCAATCCTATAATGCGAATGATAAATGGGAATACCAACATTCATTCCTGTGAATCCAAAAAACTATCTGCTCTTAGTAACTCTTGAAAATATGGTCTTTTCAGGTGCTACTTACCAAAAAACACAAGAGAAAACATGCCGCTGAAAAGGTCAATGGTACATCAAATGATAATATTTGTGACTGTGCAGCATCTGATTCCATCAATAACCAATGTTCTGTTTTCTTGGATGTTTCTATTAATAGGTCAATTCTTGCCACCAAATGATCCATAACCTAAGCTTAATTGAACAACAGACGGCAAGCTTTCTCCAAAAAAACCAACTTACTCGTAAGATAGAATACAGTCTAGCAATCATATACTCTGCCAATCGACTCTCTGGAACAAGAAACGACGTGTTTTTCTCTCCACTCGATTCCAACGCTTGGGTAGATATCATATCTTGTAACACTTGTTGAAATACTTGTACCGAGGACTGCAGTTGTTGCAACTTTTCTCTACTAGAAACCACATCTTTGTACTTGAAAAAGTCTGAAACACATTTCACTTGTTGAATTTCTTGCAGCAAACTGTTTTGTAACTCTTCAAATTGGGTTTTGATATCTTCAGACTGACAGGATACCAGTGATAACAAAGCTTGAATACAAAACGGAATTTGCTCCTCATGGTTTTCAGTCACCAGTTGTTTCAAGTTCTCTCCAACCAATCGACAGACAAAAGAACCTTGGTTGTGACAGAATAATAAAACTCGGTCATCAAGGACGATGCTGAAGAATGAATCGGCGACGCTAAGTGTGAAACCAATGGAAAATACATGAAAACTTGTCTTGTAACATAAAGACTCTCTTGTTGGACGTAATAAGGTTAAAGCTTCAACCACAGAAATGCCTTGTTCATAGGAACCAACAACTTTAGCACCTTCGAAAATGGATAAACGTGGAGCACTACATAATAACTTGCACAGTTCTTCTTTGGAAACACTCACTTCTGATACCTGTGAATCTGGTCGAATAATAACAACATTCATTCGTTCACTCAAAGTTGCATTAATGGTTTTTCTTTCCATAGTGTTCTTTTATTTTATCCTATACAACCCCATTCATTCTATGAGTCAAACCCCCAAACCACTCTTTCTCATCCAACGAATCAAATACACAAAACTTGTCACAATTACCAAACAACTTACACTCACTGCACCATACCAATAGTATTGGCTACCTTTATCAGAGCTATAAATAGGAATAGTAACATTAAAACCAAGGAATCCAATAAACTATTCAAAAAAGGATGATTTTCAGTTTTTTAAACAGCATGTTGATAACCACTTACAATAGAAACAAAAGACAAGACACAAGAAAACAACGTTCCCAAAAGATCAAATCCCAAAAACTTATTACGAACCAAGTCAAAACTTAGTCGCAGTGCTTGATCAACGTCCACAGAGGCTCTTAGTAGATGTTTGCAACGTGTCTGCAAGGTAACAATGTGCTATCGACGGTTATTAAACGAGTTTCAACAGACACAAGATGACTTACTTGTAAACAGGGTTCAAACATGGCTTCTATTTCAGTTAAACCATAAGAAGCGGTCTCATGGATACTGCTGGGTTCAAGAATGATCCAATTACACAAGTCTTTTGACTGTAATATTTCATCCAGTGCATGATAAAAAGCTTCACATTGCTTCATCAGTGATTCTAAACAAGTTGAACAATATCTTAACATTTCAAGTTGGTCATAATCATAGGCTGCTTGTAATGCTTGTAGAGACTTTAAAAGTCGTGGTTCCAATTGTGCCAACTCTTTCTCCAAAAGAAGTGTACTTCCACTAACCAACCCTTCTAAAAATCCAATGCACGGACACAAGTTGCTGGAGAATCCACGAACATTGGTTAATAAGTCAGTGACTTGAGAAAGCAACAATTTTCTGCTGGAAGAAGGTGCTTGCAACAACAACATGGAGTCTCGAAATAGTATGGCACGACTATCACCTATAGCAATAAACAATGTCTTTCCCCATACAGTCAAAAATGGTAAGGTTGGTCGATGAGGATCTATCTTTCGAAAGTCTTGGAAACTTGGTCCTTTCTCTTGAGAGTTTACTGAACAACAAGAGCGCCACACCTCAAAAAGGTTCACCAACTTCTCCTCCACTTTTCCAGAAATTGTAACTTTAGCTGCTTGAACACGTAGGGATTGTTCAGGGTGTTTCAATAACCGTGTAAAGGTATTAGGAATATTATGGTTATAGGGTGTCATCTTGGGTCGTCTTTAGGCATCATGTGAGAATTGGCTTTCCCAGTTCTTCTTCACTGCCATCGTCAATGTTATCAACCCTTGTAGGAAATAAGCAGAGGCAAACATACAAGCCAAATGGTAAACATAATCGTCAGCAAAATAAAAGGCAAATGTTTCCTTCTTCTGTGTATCATCCACTTCAAAAGGAGGCAATCCTCTTAAAAGCCGATACTCCAAAGATAACATATGAAGGTAAAAGATTCCTTGTGCCTGTCTCATTTCTCTTATAGTATTCTCTATTTGTTCTGTTAAATCAATAGGGATGAATGGAAACGTTTGATAATTCATGCAATGTCTCTGTGACAAGTTGCATGTTTCACCAATGCCAACTGGCTTTTGTATTCTTTGATATAAACCTCCAGAAGAATAACGAAAATGACTCAACTTTCTTTTCCATTCTTGTAAAGAGTTGAAAGAAGAATGAAATTTTGAATAACTCTGAATGCTTTTCTTCAGTGAAAGCCATTGATTATAGTCACTCCATTCTTCTCGTATGTCAATATCTTCCAATGCCTGACGATATGCAGAAGCAAGTGCTGGACTCATCCATTCTATATCAGAAGAAGAAGAATCTGTTTTTGTGATGGAAGAGTCATTTTCTACTTTCTCTTTGCTATCTTGGCTTGCAGGTAAGAAACAATAGAAAGCTTTCAACCATTCTATGGTGCCGAGTAAATTGGTCTTGTCTTTAAAATTTTCTGTTTCTTTTGTTTCCTCTATAGGAGCTACAGATGAAGAAGCACAAGAATCACTCCACAAGTCAATCAACTTTTCTGATCCCATCAATAGTGAATTGATTGTCTTTTTTACTATTTCAGATGCAGCATCTTGTGTTACAGTACCAATTCTTTCTCGCATTTGTTGTAAAATATCTTTCAAGAATAGCCCAGATTGGAAATTCTCTCCAAGATTGAGCAAATATTGAACTGTTGCCATCAATTGTCTGCTTTTAAAAAGTAAAGTATCCCAATCTTGTCCAACTAGTTGTGTCATTGCCTCTCGAAAATGTGGATGAAATGAACCAGTAATGATAGGAGAATAATCAGAAACAATATAAAGCGCTTTGAGACGATAAAGCAGTTCCTCTTCCAAATGCAATGCAATTGTAACTTCATTAGATACAACAGAAAGTCCAGTTGCCTCAAATATGCCATTGCAAACTGATGAAAGTGTTGAGGAAATGTAAGAAAAATCTTTCCACACCTCTGACAACAAAGTGTAATCGTTTATTCCCGTGTTGTTATTTGATAAAGTGTGTTCCTTTGGAAATAAAAAAATAGCATGTAAAGAGACCATTTTTTCTAGTAGCTGTTTAAGAAAAGTGGTTGCTTCTTCAAATGCAGAAAATGGCATAACCAATATATTCATCAGAACGGCAACAACGATGCCTAGAAAGATTTGCATAAATCGAGTAATAGAATATCTCCAACCTTCATGAAATTCATAGGGATTAAAGTAATAGAGTATTAACACATAAGATGTGAAAGCAAAGGTAATACAAGTCTCTGAAACAGGACTAATTACTAAAAACACGCTGATAAAAGTCACCATCACCAAATAAGCATCCAATAAATAACCATTGGTGGCTGTAATAGGACGAAACATTAGTAAAGCACTAAAGATGCAAGCAAAGAAGACACCGAAAATGTTTGCAATACCATTCATTAAAGTTCCTTCAGTGGATGGCTGCATATATAAAATATAGGATAACCAAAGCCAAGCTCCATTGAAATTGGCAAATTGTTCATAGAACGGACTTGCCAAAAGTAGAGTTAGAATACCAAGACTTACTAACCACTTTTTGAAAAAGAACTGCACTTTTGTAGAATGAAAAAGTAATTTGCAGTCCTTCCATTCTCTTGGTCTGCACTGAAATAGATTTAGCCAACCATGAAAAGGCCATAATAGAACATTACAGTGTTCCACAATGAAATATTTACAAGATAACCATCGATTAGAATGCTGTCTTTCCAATATGAGGTTCATCATATGATGATCCATATCTTCCAAACTGTTTAAAATGGATTTGGATAAGACGACAAGAAACATCCAAGGACCATGGTCGAAGACTGAAAATTTGCTCGACTTGGCTTGTATTCCAAAATATCGTTCATAGGCTCTTCGGAATTCTTCATTGAACCGATTCAATGAAAGCTCAGCTTCTGATTGCCAAAAGGAAGCAACCTCAGGTCGTTTTTGAACTTTAATCCTCTCAAAAACTTTATGAAAATCATGACATTTCGCGGCTATCCATGCAAAGTATTGACGTAATAATGTCGTAAATGGCTCCCATTCATCCAAGATAGGTTTTCGACATCTTCTCTGACCTTGTGCCAAAAGAATTTGTAATGCTTGTAATCTATCTATCAAGGTTTCTATTTCCTTTATGACAAGCTTTATGCTTCCTTGATGGTCCATATAACTGTTCCATTCAAATGCCACACATGTGCTCATATTGTTTGCTCTTTGCAGGTACCATTTGCACCATTCCCAATGTTGTTGAATGTTTTGTTCTTGAATGACTTCCATGACTCTGTTATTCATCGTGTCGTCTTCCCACAGTGGATCATCATTAAATAGAAGAGATGCAGTCTTCGAAGCAACTATACCTGCTTCCTCCAAAGAACAAGACAGGTAATGGTACATTTCTTGGCAGGTAGATTTAGGAAAGATTATGGAAGAAACGAACAGTGCTGTAATATGAGCCAGTAAAGCTCCAATCATTGTTTCGTAAAAAGTATCCCATAGAATTGTGTCACTTCCAGGTTTCTTACTATCTAAAAGGTTGAAGATAAAATATATTTCCCCATTACTCGTAATAAAACTAGTTTTCTGATAAGGATGCAATGCTGTAAATAAGGCAGTACCTATTCCTGCATTAAGCAATGTTAATAAACTACTATTTCCAGAGAGCCATGCTCCCAAATAACCAAATGTCGCTCCAAATATTAATGAAGCAGTGCTCTGTAAGCAACCAAGAGAAACAAACCCATATTCCAATTGGTCACTGGCAAAAGTTATACTACATAAGAACATGATAATAGCCAAAGGTCCATACTCGATGTGATACAATCTTTGAGTAAACACAAATACAGATAGTAGCAAGAAGCCGATACTTGCACGACAAGCCAACTGAAAAGTGTTCATCGAGTACCAAACTGTCTGCTTTTTTGAATGAAAAATAGCATTATTTGCTGGTTTTGGTAAAATTGAACCTTTTCTGTTGCTTTGTTTGTGGAATTCAGTGTTAGGTTCCAAAGTTTCACTACTTTCAACTGAAACCCTCGTGGTTTCAATAACTGAAGGATGAAGAAAGAGCGCATTGAGCTTCTCCAGAGAGATGTTATGCTGTTTCTCTGCTTTCTTTCCAAACAACATTGCGTATCCTTCAAACCTTGTTGATAACTTAACCAGTACTCATTTGGAAAATGATAGGTTTGGTAATGTTGGAAGCATTATTGGATGGGAAAACATTGTGGAATAGATGCAATTGTATAGGAAATGAGAATTGGATATAGAAAAGCTTTGAAAGCGTGCAGTCTATGGAGACAGCTGGTTTCAAAAAGAATGTTTGATACATCTTCGACGACTAGTCTAGTTGATCGTCACTGTTTGCAACCTCTTGTGAAGAATAGTCTCCTATCCACAAATAATAAACAACTTGAGGCTATCAGCTATTCCTCAGACTCAACTTTTCCCTTTTTATCTTGGTATATTTGTGGTCCAACCGTATATGAGGAAGCACATGTAGGACATGCTCGTACCTATGTTACGTTGGATATCATTCGACGGATTATAGAAGAATACTGTCACATGCCAGTGTTTGTAGCTATGGGGGTTACGGATATTGACGACAAAATTATTCGCAAGGCAAAAGAAGAACAAACGACAGTAAACAATATTGCTGAAAAGTATTTACAACATTTTTTGAAAGATATGGAGGCACTAGGAGTGCGTTTTCCACATGCACTTTTAAAAGTGACGGATCATATACCGCAAATTATCAACTTTATTCAGAAGCTTGTCAATCAGAGAATGGCATATGTATCAAAAGATGGTAGTGTGTATTTCTCAGTGAGTCGATTACCTTTCAAATATGGTCGACTACGCTGTCTAGACCATATTCATGAAGAATGGGAACAAGAAGAGCCCCATGTTAATAATAAAGAAGACATCAGAGACTTTGTCCTATGGAAACCTTCACACTTAGAAGAACCGGGCTGGTGCAGTCCATGGGTCTCAAAAGGTCGACCTGGTTGGCATATTGAATGTTCTACGATGGCAACAGCATTGTTTAGTTCCAATTTAGATATTCATTCGGGTGGAATCGACTTGTTGTTTCCTCATCATGAAAATGAATTGGCACAATGTAGTGCGTATTTTCAAAAGGATATTTGGTGTCGGTATTGGTTACATACAGGACATGTCTCCATTGCCGGTAGGAAGATGTCAAAATCTCTAAAAAACTTCATTACAATCAAGGAAATGTTATCCAACAATGATATGAGTGCAGAAGAATTTCGTATGTTTTGTTTATTGCATCACTATCAAGCATCTGTAGAATATGGAAACGAAGAGAAACAGGAAGCCAAACAAACATGGAAAAGGCTGATAGAATTTGATGGTCGCTGCCTTTGGTTTCTTCAACACTATTCAACGAATCGTTCCGTTCAGTCACCAACAGCTGAAGAAATAGCACTCAAGCAACAAGTCGAACAGATTAAGAAGCAAATAACAGAAAGACTGTTGTTCAATTTTTCTACTCCAAATGTTATTCAGCTACTTCTTTCCATAACCAAACTAGTTCATCGATTGATTCAGGAATGGGAAGGTCGTACAAAGGTTGATATGACAACCTGGCAGCTAATTTACGACACACATCAATATGTTCGAAATTTGTTGAATATATTTGGGTTCTCGTTTACATCAGGTGAGTAGTATTCTGTTCTAAAGGTTTGAAAATTACTGTCTATGTTTTTTCTTACATTATTTATAGAACAGCGACCCAATCTTGAACACCATCTCATACATTTAATTGCCGATTTTCGTTACCAACTCCGTACAATGTTGATGCAAAACAAAGCAACGGACCAAAAGGAAGTCAGACAAAAAATCTTCCAACTATGCGATAATTTACGGGATCAGCAACTAAGAAACTTGGGTATTGAACTGAAGGACCATAAAGATGGTTCATATGAATGGCGTCATCAGCCGCCTTCCTAGGAAACTACTTTCTAATCACGCAACTTCATTATAGAGCATCTAGAATATGTTGTTGTTTAGCACTGGACAATGAAGGAGAATCCAACTTGATCAGCTGTTCCTCTGTCACTCGCTCTTCTTTTATATTGGAAGTAAAACTGGCCCAGTCTTCTTCTATTGATGTGATCAACGGCTCTATTGTCTGGTATAAATTTTACTGGTTTTGGTATAAAAAGGACTTCTCTCTTACCAAGTTGCTGATACTGATTGTCATCTTTCTGACTATTTCTACTTGGCTCACCCATAAGAGAATCAAGTTTCTCAATCACCATTTGTGCACTCGGTCTTTCCCGTGGGTTGACGCGTAGCATGTCCAGCATAAGGTTGATGACTTCGGGCGAGTATTGTGGTGACTGTGGAACGTCTACTCGACTATTCAATATTCTTACCGCAGAACTATAACATATCCATTCATGTTCGGTATTATATAAATAGACAAGACAGTTGACTCACCCTGTTTCAAATGGGTGTCGTTTATAACACAAGATATATAATATACAACCCAGTGCCCAAATATCAACTTTTTCTGTAAGTTCCTATATAAATGCGAATTGAATAACAATAAAAAAAGAAAAATCAATTGTAGGGCATATTACCTTGTTGCCATATAAGTCTACCATTTCTGGTGCACGATACAGATACGTGCTCTGTTTCTGCAAAATGTACTCTTGTTCAAACCTCTCTTTTCGAGAATTAATTGCCGCCGAACTAAAGTGACAACTCCCAAAGTCACATAGTTTAAAACAGCTATCCACGTTGCTCTTCAAGAAGTTTTCCAACTTGATATCTCGATGGGATATTGGTGGTGTGTGCTGATGCAAGTGTCGTACTGCTCTGCAACAATCACGAAACACTTGAAGTATTTCACTTTCCAGCCAGTTGTCTTTCTTTAACGTGAATACAGCATCTGCAAGACTTTTGCCTTCACAAAGTTCCAAAAGAACGAAAACTTGGGTTCTTTCACTGTCCAACTTTCTAACTTGTGAACCATAAAACTGAATAATGTTAGGATGCGGGGCTAAACTTTCAAAAACTTCCACCTCTCGAAGTGCACTCTGAAGAGATTCCTTGTCTAAACACAACGTGCACTTCAAAGCAAAGACGTTCCGCACCTGATCTGTAGCAAGATATACAAAGGAAAATCCTCCTTCTGCCAGAAGCTCTCCAACTTGTACTTGCCGCTGTCCAAACAACAGTTTAGTACCTTCCAAGAACGTGACATTTTCCTGGTTCTTGAAAGGTGATGTGTTATTTGTGGTAGTCTCATACAAGTTCGTTGCCTGAGAAAGCGCATTTTTTAAGGCGCGAAACATTTTTCTTTTTGGTGTTGTTAGAAATGGAAAGACGGAAATAAAATGTACTCTTGGGAAGGGAACAGCCATGAGGCAGACGAAAGTATGGATAATAACAAAGGACGAAAAAACACAGAAAATGGCGGTGTTCCCTATTCAAAGAGTAACTTGAATCCTTCTACATTTGTTGGTATGGATTTGTTCTTTTTTGAAGAGCGACGTTTTGACACCGGACAGGAAAACTTAGAATTGTCAAGGAAGATGCCCACATGACCAAAGGAAAGGAAACACACGAACGTTTCAAGAATCTTGTATCAAAACTGGATGAATTCATACCCAAGCTGAAAACAGCAAACAGCAGTCTCGATGAATCGAAAGTCATGGAAGCAAACGAAGGAAACGAGAGTGAGCCGTGTATCGAAATGGTAAGAAAGTTGAGGTAACATATAGTGACATTTCATAATATCTTTTTAGAATATATTTGTGGATAATACATTTGGAGAATTGGTGAATGATGAGGAGAAACACAAGAATATACCACTCGTACAGGAAGTGAAAACAGACAAGTTCGAAGAATCAAACAGCGACAAGCCAGAAACCTAGTTGTGAAATACTGCCTCCTTTACAGTGATGAAAGGCATCATAGAATAGGATCATAGTTTTCCATATTCATCATATTCAATCGACATGTATGGTTTGGCAAGTCCACGGGTTTATTATCCTTTTTAATAAAGTTGAAAATGTGCTCATTGGACGACATCTAATGGAGGAATCTTCTGAAAGTTGTCCACAAGATTTCGTTTGTTTTGGTTCCTTACAAATGGGATTTTCCTACTAGTCAACACTAACTTGTTCCTTGTACAAGAGCATTTGCACTTGTCACGCTTTGAACAGACTTTCTAACGTGAAAGGATACGTCCGTCAGACAAGTTTGTATTTTGGTTGTCTTACACTGTGTGAACGTTTCAACCAGAGTTAGTCTTAAGAGAGCAGAATGTTAAACAAGACAGAAACAGCAAATAAGTCAATTGGTACCTCGTTGAAAACGATAGAAGAGTTTGTTGAACTTTGTAGTGGTACAAGAGTAATAAAAAAGGTAATTAAGCGCTTTCTTTTTACTTTCATGTTATTTAATTCACTTCACGTGGATATTGGTCAATAGGTGTTGATAGCAAACAATGGTATAGCTGCAGTAAAGGCAATTCGTTCTATGCGCAAGTGGTTATATGAAGTGTTTGGAGATGAGCATTTGGTGGAATTTGTTTGCATGGCTACTCCTGAAGATGTGCGTGCCAATGCCGAATATGTAAGGTTGGCAGATCAATTAGTACCTGTACCTGGAGGTCCCAATAATTTCAATTTTGCTAATGTGGAGCTTATTGTGGATATTGCAGAACGCTTCCAAGTAGATGCAGTATGGGCTGGTTGGGGACATGCATCTGAAAACCCTCGTTTACCCGATCGTTTATCGGAAGTGGGTGTTGCATTTTTGGGTCCTCATTCAAGGGCAATGAAAACATTAGGAGATAAGATATCCTCCACCATAATAGCACAGTCGGTTGACGTTCGAGTGGTTCATTGGTCTGGTTCAGCAGTTAAATTAGAGAATTGTACCAAAGATGTTTCAGAAGAAGTGTTTCGTCAAGCCTGCATATTTAGCGAGTCGCAAGCTATTCAAATTGGCAATGAAATTGGATATCCTGTGATGCTAAAGGCATCGGAAGGAGGTGGTGGAAAAGGCATAAGGAAAGCTAATAATGAGGAGGAAGTCAAAAATGCCTATCGTCAAGTTTCTGGTGAGGTTCCTGGAAGTCCAATATTTATGATGAAAGTAGTTTCCGGAGCAAAGCACTTGGAAGTTCAGATAGTTGCAGATGAATATGGCAATGCAGTTGCTTTATATGGCAGAGATTGTTCTGTTCAACGTAGACATCAAAAAATGATTGAAGAAGGGCCTGTCATTGCTGCAATGCCTAGTCTTTGGTCAGAAATGGAAAATGCTGCAGTTCGATTAACAAAACAAGTTGGATACTGTGGAGCAGGGACAGTGGAATATCTCTATCATGGTAATAGAGATGAAGGAGAATTTTATTTTTTAGAGTTAAATCCTAGACTTCAGGTGGAACATCCAGTTACAGAATGGATTACTGGACTCAATCTTCCTGCTCTTCAGTTACAAATAGCAATGGGAATTCCGTTAACCAACATTCCTAGTTTAAGAGTATTTTATCAAATGCCACCGTATGATACCCATCACTTGGGAGAGAAAATGAATTGTTCTAATGCAGAGAATATGTTAAGTCCAGAAAGACGTAAGCAGCCACATGGTCATGTCATTGCAGTTCGTATCACTGCAGAGAATCCTGATGAAGGATTTCAGCCAACTTCTGGTGCAATTCAGGAATTGTCTTTTCGAAACACTCCAAATGTTTGGGGCTATTTTTCAGTTGGAACCAGTGGAGGCGTACATGAATATTCTGATTCTCAGTTTGGTCATCTTTTTGCCTGGGGAGAAGATAGAGAAATGTCGAGACGCAATATCGTATTAGCTTTAAAAGAATTAAGTATACGAGGAGAAATTCGTACAGCGACAGAGTATATTATTAAATTATTAGAGTCAGAAGACTTCAAACAGTGTACCGTAACGACGGAATGGTTGGATAGGTTGATTGCTACCAAATATGTTGCCGAAAAGCCACCTACAGAATTGGCAGTCATTGCTGGTGCAGTATGTAAAGCTTGTGTCGTGTTGGAAAAACGTTCTTCAGAATATATTTCATGTTTGGTCCGTGGACAGTTACCTCCCAAGGACTTGAGTTTGATTGAATTTAATGTTGATTTAATATACGATAATTATCATTATTCATTCATAGTTTCTAGAAAGGGACCTGTGAGTTTTAATGTAAGTATTGCAGTTCTTTTAGGCATACTGAGGAGATGAATGAATGTTTGGTTTGTCTAGGTGAGTTTGAATGGTTCTCAAGTGGATGTTGAAGTTCGATATTTAGCAGATGGAGGTCGTTTGCTATTGATGGATGGCCATTCTCATGTCGCATACTTTCGAGAGGAAGCACTATATACAAGATTAACTTTGGATGGAAGAACTTGTGTATTTCCAAAAGCAAATGATCCTACTCGCATCAAGTCGCACGTTAATGGCAAATTGGTTCGATATTTGGTAAAAGAAGGTGATAAAATATTCAAACAAGCAGCCATTGCCGAGTTGGAAGCCATGAAAATGTATATTACAGTTTATTCGGAAACCAGTGGCCGTATTCATCTTCTCAAGTCTGATGGAGCTACTGTAGAGATAGGAGAAGTTATTGCCACTCTCCAGTTGGAAGATAATTCACAAGTTAAGCTTCCAACACCATTCAAGGGACAGTTGCCACCAATGAAACCTCCAGGAGCACTTAGTAATAAGCCTCATCAAAAATTGCGAATATGCAAGTCTTCTATTGAAATGTTAATGGATGGTTACGATGCCAATGAAAGTTTAATGGAGGAATGGTTAGGATTACTGCAGAATCCTTTGATTGTTAGGGGAGAAGTCCATGAAGTTCTTTCTGAACTTGTTTCTTATCTTCCTAAAGACTTATATGTAAGTGACGTTTCTCTTAAAGGGACCCATTTCTAATGAACGTTATCTTTTAGGAAGATTTAAACACTTGTCTGCAATCTTTAGGGAAACAAGTCTCTTATGAATCTGAGTTAGGATTGTGCATACAGAGTCCTTCTTCATCACACATCACTAGTCAGTCATTGAATAATTTGGATGTTTCCACGCATGTAAAGCAAATGATTCAACGGATAAATGATTATCGTAGTTCCTTGAGGGTATCTGAAAGAGAACATTTTCTACAAAAGATTGTTTCTCTTACTGAAGTATTGAGTCGTTTTGAATATGGAATGGAGTCTTATGCTATACAAGAAATGTCACATATTTTACAAAAGTACATTCAGATGGAGAAGCCATTTTCCAAAAACAAAAGAGCTGAAGATGTGTTGTTCGAAATGAGAGAAGCTTATAAGGATGATTTATCTAAAGTGGTGGATGCTGCAATATCTCATATGAATTTACCAGTGAAGAATAGAATCATTTTGAAGATTTTGGACTATTTATCAAGGGATGCACCCAAAATATGCCAATATAAGAATCTTGAACAATCTTTGATGGAATTGAGTACATTTTCCAAGCCACCTTTTGCTGATGTTGCGCTAAAATCTCGACTGTTACTTACTCTTGCACGAAGACCAAGTTGGGAACAACGTCAGGCTAAGCTATTCAATATTTTGGAACAACTTTGTCATCGACAGGAGAACAAGTCTTCAATGGAAGTGATGGATGACATTATTCGACGACAAGATTCCAATTTAGATATATTATTACCTTTTATTATTTCTCGTTTTCAGAAGCCTAATGAAGATGATGATGATGACCTCATTAGGAATGCCCTTGAATTGCAAATTCATAGAGCCTATCGGTCTTATGAAGTTACCAAAGTCTCCATTGAAAGAAATGATCATTTGTTGGCATTTTGGCAGTTTCGACTTATTCCGCCTGGAAGTTCTTGGGTTTCATTTAATGCCATGAATAACGGAGAAGAGAAAGACGTTCGACTTGTTCGCAAGGCTCCCATTTCTTCTTATGATTCAGCAGATAATCTCACCAGATTAGATAGTAAGTTGGAAGAGATTCCCTTTCGTTTTGGAATGTTTGTTATTTTTCATTCCTTTGCAGATTTGGTGGACACATTTGATAGTATCATTGATACTTTCCAACAAAAGTTTAAGGAAATGAAAGTCACTGAAGAACAACAGGATTCACAGGTTCATGTATTATCTCTTTGTATTCCTTGGTTGGATGCCAATGTTGCCACTGCCAACAAAAGTGTGTCAAGTCAAGCTTCGGAATCTACTTCGTCGGTTGATCCTTTTGCCTTGTCTTTAAAGGAATTACTTCATGCATCTCCACAGAGAAAAGAAAGAATGATCAAGGCAGGAATCAAATTGGTAACTTTTATTGTTTTTCTGTCACAAGCTGAAGACTCCTATCCTCAATATTATACTTTTCGTTCTTCAACAGACTATTTGGAAGACCTCATTTATCGGCATATTGATCCTCCCATGGCATTCCAATTGGAACTTCATCGCTTGGTGAACTTTGAAATCACTCGTTTTCCTTATCCAAGTCATGCTGTTCATGTCTTTTATGCCCAAAATAAGCGTTCATCTAAAATGGAAACTGAAGATATGAAAGACACTGATGCTCGTTTCTTTGTTCGTTCTTTTATCCGAAATGCCGATGCTCTCATACTTCCAAATGAAGTGGCCATTTCTATTCCAGAAGCAGAAAAGACTTTTGCAGAATCTTTGGATGCCTTAGAAATGGCTCGTTGTAATCGACGTTTTCGTTCAACAGAATTTAATCACATCTTTCTATGTGTGTTACCTCCAGTATGATTTGCTGTTAAAAGAGAGCTGAACATTTGACTAATGCAATGGATGTAGGTTTCTATTAATGCTGATGAGGTTGAAACAATTTGTCGTAGAATGTTCCTTCGCTATGCTTCACGCTGTTTCAAACTAAGAGTATTTGTTGTGGAAGTTAGGGTTCAAGTAGTCAAAAGTAATTATCGAATGTCTAGTGCAAATCAGTCAACTCGTCCACGAGCTGCTTCCATGGGTTCCAAATATGCTTCATATTGGCCTCTTCGTTTCATCTTATTTAATCCTACTGGACATACTTTAAGAATAGAAGGCTATTGGGAACAAGTGGACCCTTTGTCAGGAGTCACTCATTTAATGACTTTGGATCCTACAAATCCTGGACATTTACATGGCTCTGTGGTGGATCAACCTTATCAAGTCATGGACAAATTGCAGCGCAAACGAGTCTTGGCACAAACATTAGAAACAACTTATATTTATGATTTTCGACATCTATTTATCAAAGCTTTGGAAGAAAGATGGAGAAAGTTTAGTCAGGAACGAAGATTGGAAGGATTTCGTAGACAGAAAGTGCCTTCAAGGATTGCAGAATTTACTGAATTAGCCATTGAAGAAGATGGTAATTTAACACAAGTCTATAGAGAACCAGGACAAAACAAGATTGGAATGGTTGCTTGGAAAGTCATATTAAGAACGCCTGAATATCCTAATGGACGAGAGATTGTTTTAATTGGTAGTGATATTACCCATGTTAGTGGGTCATTAAGTATGGAAGAAGATCGATTATTTGCTGCAGCCAGTCGAATGGCTCGTGAACAAGGCATTCCTCGAGTATATTTGGCTGCTAATAGTGGTGCTAGAATTGGGTTAGCAGAAGAAGTTCGAAAATGTTTTAAAGTAGACTGGGTGGATGAACAAGATCCTTCAAAAGGCTTTCGGAGTTTCTATGTAACGGAAGAAGACCTACAACAGATTGGTTCTAGTGTTCATGTTTTGATGGAAGACAATGAAATGTTTTCAGAATGGAGTGGAAATGATAGTGCTGGAAAAAAGTTTATTATAAAAGATATTTTGGGAGTGGAAGATGGATTGGGAGTGGAGAATCTGGTAGGCTCTGGTTGGATTGCCGGAGAGACCAGTGCAGCATATGATGAAACATTTACGATAACTTTTGTGACTGCTCGTAGTGTAGGAATTGGTGCCTATTTAGTTCGTTTAGGACAACGGGTGATTCAAAAAGAACATGCGGCACCTATCATATTAACTGGTTTTTCTGCTTTGAACAAAGTGCTTGGTCATGATGTTTATGTTAGTAATGAACAACTTGGAGGTATTCGAGTAATGTATCAAAATGGAATTGCACATCGAGTGGTGAAGGATGACTTGGCAGGAGTGGAAAGTATTTTAGAATGGCTTAGTTTTGTTCCTCAAAGAAAAGGTGATCGTCTAGGGATGATTGAACCACTTGACCCAGTCCATCGCGAGATATCATTTCAACCATCCAAGTCTCCATATGACCCTCGACATTTGATATCAGGAGTAGAACAATCTTGTTCAGAAGAGAATGTGAGCAATGGAATGACGGATACTGAATCCGTTTCTAGTTACAACACTCAAAGTTCCTTTGCCAAAGGCTCAAATAATATATTTGTTAGTGGTCTCTTTGATCGTGGAAGTTGGATGGAGACTATGGGTGGTTGGGCAAAGACAGTAATTTGTGGTAGAGCTCGACTAGGAGGTATTCCTGTTGGTGTCATTGTACCAGAAACGAGAACAGTAGAGAAAATATATCCTGCGGATCCTGCATCTCCAGAAACAACTGAAAAAGTAATCGTTCAAGCAGGTCAAGTATGGTATCCAGATTCTGCATTTAAGACGGCACAAGCTATAAAGGACATGGACCGAGAAGGATTGCCACTTTTCATTTTAGCCAATTGGAGAGGTTTTAGTGGTGGAATGCGTGATATGTTTGATGAAATACTGAAATATGGAAGTTACATTGTGGATGCTTTGAGAAGTTATTCACAACCCATCTTTGTGTACATCTTACCTTATGGAGAATTAAGAGGTGGTGCTTGGGTGGTATTGGATACCAATATTAATCCTGAACAAATTGAAATGTATGCAGAAGATACTTCACGAGGTGGAGTGTTAGAACCAGAGGGAACAATAGATGTCAAATATCGTTCAAGAGATTTATTAAAGACAATGCATCGATTGGATGCTCAGTTGCAGACATTGGATATGGAATTGCAAATTCCTTTAAACAATCATGAAGAAGTTAGTTCTTCCACTGCAACTTCTCCTTGCTTATCCAATTTAATGAATGACAAAAGACAACAAATTCTTTCAGCCATTCGTGCAAGAGAAGCAGAACTTTTACCAGCTTATCGCAGAGTTGCTTTGGCGTTTGCAGACCTTCATGATACACCTGGTCGATTATTAGCAAAAAAGGCAATAAGAGCTATTGTTCCTTGGAAAGAAGCACGTGTATTCTTCTTCTGGAGGCTTCAAAGGAGACTATCTGAAGATTATTTCCGCAAGTTAATAAAGGAAGCAAAACCTGATATGACGGGTGAACAAGTGACGCAGTTGTTAAGAAAATGGGCTGCACAGTATCAGAATGAACAAGTGGCTGTAGAAGAAGAAGAGACCATGAAAGAAAATCATATGTTTCATGTTGAAAACACAGAGGCTTCATTGTTTGATAGAGATGACCAATGGGTGGTTCAGTGGTTGGATGAAGAGGAAGAAACGTTGGAAAAGAGAATAGAAAAGTTAAAAATGGAATGGATGATATCTCATGTGATAGAATATGGTTCTTCCAATTTTGAATCATTGTTGGAAGGTTTCGAAATGTTACTCAGAAATGAAACAGACTTGTATCGTCGACAGGGGATGATTACTGCCATTGAATCTCGTTTGGAAGAGTTGAAGAAGAATACAGATTTCGTTAAAAAAGGTGAAACTTGCCCTTCGTTCGTTGAAGAAAATGATCAAGAAGATAGTCAAACTGCACAAACCAAGTCATCGACCAGTTTAGCACCTTCCAACTTGGCAAGAGGACTACTGAGTCGTTTTGGATATCGTTAAAGAAGCAGTTGAAGACAATTAGAACACTGTTTTATTCTCCAGATATCAAATTATTTTACGATTATATTTTCGACATCCAAGAGAATCAACCTGTTCCAAATAAAAAGTTCCTGGTAACAAAGTATCTAGCGAGTCTGTTGGAGTGTAATTCATTTGTCCATAACGTTGTTCTCTTAATTGCAGTGTTGCTGTAAACTCTTCAGGATTGGTCCATTTTCTTCCTGTCAAACGTTTCTTCAGCTCCAATTTTTTTGCAATGTGATCAACAGATCGAATAGTTCTTAACGAAAACATTGAAGAAGCCAAACCCGAACCATAAGAAAACAGGATGATTCGTTTGCCAATCAATTCATCTCCTTTTTCACTAATGAGGCACGCCAAATTACCATAAAGTGATGCTGTATAGGCATTTCCAATATTTTTTGCCAGTCCCGTACTTGGAGCACACTTTTGTTCAAAGAGACTTTTAGATAAAGTCACAAATGCCTTTTCCAACTCCTTATCATGATAAGAAGCTTCCAATGGCACTTCTTTGAAAGACTGCACCGACTCGAAAAAAGGATTGGATATATCACGAAGAAAATCATTCCATAAAAGACGTGCAAACGATTTTTGAACCATTTTATGAAATGGTGCATGGAAAGCAATAAAATCAATATCTCGCAAAGAAATTTTTTGTTTTTTGGTGTAAGTCTCTGCACGCTGAACAAATTTGGAATAACAAGTATCTAATGCATGCAAATAACAACTTATCGTTTTGGCACCATTCACAGTGGGATATTCAGATGATAAGTTTGGTTTGTAAAAGTCGTACGTGTTTGACATGTGTGTGGCTCTTAAACCTAACTCAGGAATAAGACACACTCGTTCACCTTTTCCCATTAATATGGCAACTGCTCCACAACCTCCCGTTGGTCTTGCTGGTCCAGGAGCATACACTGCAATGTCTGCCATAATAACAACACCATATCTACCATCCCAATAGGGAGATTCTAACCACGAGAGGGTGTTAAATAACGCTTGTGTTCCACCATAGCAAGCATTGGTAGTATCTAATCCTTCCAATTCTGAGTTTCCAGACTGTTCAAAGAGTTGCATTAGTGCCGTTTTCACTGATTTGCTTTTGTCTATGATAGTTTCTGTTCCAACTTCTAAGCGACCAATTTCACTATAGGATATATCATACTTTTCTATCAAGGACTGTAATGCTGTCATAGATATGGATATGACATCTTCTCGATCACCACAGAAACTCATATTATCTTGGCCAAGACCTAAGACAGGCATAAATAAACAAATGGGAATAACTGATTGAGAGTAGAATTTTCAAAACGCGGTACTAACGTACCAATCGTATATTTACCCTCAGAGACACCATCAAACTTTTCCAACTCTCTCAGAGACACAACTGTTTGTGGAAAGTAAACTTCTATGCCGATGATACCTGCCGAAAGAGTTGTTTCGTGACCGTTGCAACTCATTATTCAAGAGTGCTCTACCCAACAGGACTAACCGCGAAATATCAATGGGAATTTGTGACAGAAATGTTGAAAGACAACATGGGCAAAATTTGTATTGGCCATATGGCTTGCCTATTCTCAGTAGATATTTGCAGTATATGCTGTGGTATTCTATCGAAATCGATTGTATACAATAGTAGTTTGGTTATATATATTATACTCTGTTTACTAACAATGATAAGATAAAAATTCCCCTTGTCATGCAGCTTATCGGGACAAGACTGGTGACGGTTGTGGTCTAGAAGTAATTACACACTGGATCATGGTAGAATGCGTCCCTGCCACGGACGTGACCCGGGTTCGATTCCCGGCAACCGTAAAATGTCATTAGAGAGTTCCGGAGATTTTTTTTTAGTTGAAAAGCATTGCTTTCACCGAACAACTCATCTTTGACTCTGCAATCGATAGCTCCAAGATGACAATACAGTGGATATAATTTTTACGAGGGATAAGTAGCAATTCCTCATCCTTCGATTGTCGGCAAATCTTACATTCAATATATACTTAGTATTAAAGTCTACTATTCATTAAATTGCATTAATCATTTTGTCTGCCTTTATTTCGTTTGCTCTAAAAGTAGAGGGTGTGTGTGTGTTCTTATCCACAAAAGATATAAGAAACCCCTGTATTATGTTGTTGAAAATAGAACTTTTAATGTCATTGTCCGGTAGCAGATAAACAACTAAAAAACGCAAGCAATGAAATGAGTTTCTAGTCTTCAAAAATACGAATGGATTCCACAGTCATTCAAAAAGAACCGAAGAACCCGCCACTTTTGATTTGAAATCAATCAATCGGCTACTGGAGCCTCATGCAGGCTGTTAGGTACAAAACAACATGCAAGGAAGTTCCTTGTACTCCTTGTAAAGAAAGAAAATATACATCCCGTAGAATGAAGCGAGAATATAAAAAGGATAAGTACATTTACTACAAAGGAACGCAGAATATATTGGAAATCAAGACTGCGAGAAAGTCTGGTAACTCTGTTCCTTTAGAAGTTGACCTCGACGAGGACAAGTTGGTTCTCAAACAAAGCAATACACAAGAGCAACTTCTCGGTAATACTGGTACTAACGACGCAAACTACAGCTCAAACAACGTCACTACCAAAACTCCTACAAAGACAAACTTCTCCTTATATGGGAATCCTACCAGAACATCCTTAGAGTCCCCTGCATCGATTGAGAAACCTGTATTGTCCAATGTCTTATCATTCGATGTTTCAGCTGAAAAGAAGTCTGGCGTTAGTAAAGACAAAGAAGGAATAGAAGTATTATCTCGGAGATTATCTTTTCTCTCCCCTTTTCGTAACTTTTACTCCGAACAGAACCAAAAAGAGCCTACCCAAAAGAAGCAAAGTGGAACGACCCAATATGAACGCTCATCCCCATATATATTCAATTTCATGGATACAACGACTTCGAAGAGCTTTTTGATCTCTTCTGAAGCCTCTTCGGCAGTATCTTCTTTCTACGATGCGTCGATGGATAGTTTGATAGGTTTATCACAGCTTCCAATATCAAATACAAACCCATTTTTAGATATCGAAACCCAAGAGAAACAGGAAACTACTTCTTTTTCTTGTAGCAAAAGCTCGGAGACAATGATGGAAAGTTCAATCAACTCTGGGAGCCAAGTTCGACAAGAGAAAGATAGTAGGTCTCAAAGAGTACAAAGATGTTTACGTTTCTCGCGATATGTGAGAGACTTTGAGGAGATTTGTGTTTTAGGATCTGGTTCTTTTGGAAAAGTTTACAAATGCAGAGCTCGTCTTGATGGTTGTCTTTATGCAGTCAAAGTGATTTCACGAAAATTTGGGTCTTATTGGGAGAGGCAACGAGCACTCAAAGAAATTTATTCACTTGCCGCTTTTAGTGGATGTCCTAATATAATTAGATATTTTTCTTCCTGGGAAGAAGATGATGTGCTATATATCCAAACAGAATACTGTGAACAGGGTTCAGTAATGTCTTTATGGTGGGAAGAAAAACAAAAATTCGATACCAGTACTCTCATAGATTTTCTCTTCCAAGTTTTACAGGGACTCCATTTCCTTCATAGCAGACAAGTGGTGCACTTAGACATCAAACCTGAAAATATTTATTTAACAAAGGAAGGACTATATAAGATAGGTGATTTTGGACTTGTAACATCTATCTCCGATGGACGACAAAATTTAGCTGATTTCAGCAAGGATATTTGTGAAGGAGACTCTCGATATCTTCCACTGGAGCTACTTCATGAAGATTATTGTGATCTCAAGAAAGCAGACATTTTCTCTTTGGGTCTCTCTGCCTATGAACTGGCTCGATCTTGTAAAGCATTCTTGCCTCCTTCAGGAGAAGAATGGCATCAAATTCGTTCCGGAAAATTGAAACCGCTAACTGAAGTACCTCAAAAACTTTTTGACTTGGTGGAAAAGATGGTGAGTAAAGAACCTCAAAACCGACCTTCATCGGAAGAAGCTCTCGAATCTCTAATCAAACTTTCAGCAGATCTGAAATGTCGTTAGAACAAGCATTTGATACTGTAAACCAACTCATAAAATTATAATAAATTCTTGCAACTGATTTTTCCGAGATAGGAGATTTCCTCAAATGGCATTTCTAAGAAATCCGGAATGGAGAAAACAAAAGAACCTCTACATGAGCTGTATTAAAGCATTGCACTGGCTCATGGTAAATATATATGTATGAATATTCCATCATTGACAATTTACAAATCGACCTTAAATACTTACGAAGTTGTTATTTCTATATGAGAGTTTTCGACATTCCTATTCTTTGAAATTGATTCTTGAAGTGTTGTTGTTCCCTTTTGGCAGATTCAGCGAAAATGTCACTTTTTTGGCGCCAAACATTTGAAAACATTTCTGCAACGATAGTTGTACTTGTTTCCTTATGCAACCTCAACTTTCCTCTAAGAGAGCAAGATTAACACATAAAATAGAATGGAAATTATCGAACTCGTATCTAGAAACTCTTTCTTCGGTTCGAATCAGCCTACCTTGGTCTGTGTTTCCTTGTTTGTATGCTGAAGCAGAAGAACAGCAACTAGAATTGAACAACTATTGTCTCGTAATTTCCAGTGCTTCCGACTTGCTTCTATTCCAGTTTTCAAGAGTTGCTGAGAAACATCTAGAAACCGAAGAAAGCAGTACGATAAATTGTTTCTCTTCGGATGCAGCAGCACCTGACTTTGAAGAGGACGTGAACTGTTCCAAGTATTCTCCTATAGAAAATATACAAGAAAATGGCTTGATATTTCAAAAACGAATACCTCTTACAGAGAACGGATTGCAAGGAAAGATTGTGACTGCTTTGAGTGCTTGCACTGCCACAAAGCAGTGGTCGAAGATTGTGTCACCAAGTCAGTTGATTCTAGTGGGATGGAATTGTGGAAGTGTAGCTCTGGTTGATACCCTCCTTGGAAAGCTTGTAGCAATTTTTCAGAATTCGCACATGTTCTCTGCTGTATCGTGTTTAGCTCAAAATCCAACGTCGACTTTGTTCGCAAGTGGGCACCACAATGGTGACATTTTTCTTTGGAGCTGGCAACTATATGATACGTATGCTTTGCCAAGTTCTGATCATGATGCATTCGTACCCTATATGAATGGTATGTTCTATATTCTATTACACTGACAATAATTTGACCTTTACCTACTTGGATAGTAACATCAACAGAATTAGAGAGACCATGCTTCTATACAAAGCCTCTCGTTCGAATAGGTAGCCAAACAACATCCATTAGTATGCTTCGATTTTCTTTGTTTCCCGAATTATGTCTTGTCAGTAACATGGGCAGCAAACTCCAGCTTTTTAATGTTCAATTCAATGATGACTCTTTTTGTAACATCCAAACTCCAACAATATTTTCCATGTGTTTCGGTTTCGAAGCATCCTATGGCCGAATCATGGATTCGATTGTCACATCAGAGTTCACTATCACAGCTGGCGAAGATGACATTATAAGAATATACAGAAACGAAAGAATGCAAGATGTGCTTACATCTTTGACGAATGATATCTGCCTGCCGGATAAAGTTCAGAATCAAATTTGCCAGCTTCAGCAGCACAACTCATATGTGACGTCTCTTCAGTTGAGCGCCAACAAAAGGATACTTGTTAGTGCATCATTAGACGGTTATATTCTATTCTGGCTCTTACAAGAATGCTTGCCGAGAAGATATGTGCACCCTATGGCTCGTATTTATTTGGAAGATGTTTCTATTCTTAGCATTCAATTATTGTCTAGGCATATCATTGCATTTGGAAAAACGTCTACAGAAAAGTACGTGTTCCAATGTTTTGCTCTTCCTTTGGCCATGGAAAAGGAAATAATGTAACGACTGACGCTCCGTCTCTTTTTTCATGTATTGTTTCGGCCATGGAATCGCCGTCTCGGTATATTATTCCGGCTTCTCATTTCTGAAGACCCAAGTGCAATGCCATCCCAACTAACGAAGGAAGATTCCGTAGGTCCCGTCCATAAGAATGCTGCTGCGGGCAACTGAATGACTTTGCTAACAACCAAAGTATTGATGTTTTGCAGTATGGATTCGGAAACAGGAGTTGCGATATAAAGCAAATCCATGTCGTTTTCTATTGCCTTCACTATACCCAATCCGACGCAACGAAACGGGTTCGATGTATAACAAACACGACTTGTATTATCCATGTCATCATGACTGGCTGAACAAAGTGCAACCACAGTGCCAAGTAACAATGAGCAGATATCCTCATTATTTATAATGCCATCAGTCGATAATACTTGAACATCCTTCTTCCACACTTGATAAACCGGTAACTGTGCAAATGCATTTCCAATCTGATAGGCTATGCTTCTTTGATTTCCTGAATTTGGTGTTGAGATATAAGACAGTACATGTGGACAGAAATATGCCACCAGTTGAAGTTGTCGTCGTTCGGCAGCGTTAGTTTTTCCTCCGAAGGATGACGTGTCTTCAGGATAACGAGTCAAATACCATTCTCTTACTTGATGGCTCTTAGAAGAATCCTTACATGATTCGAACCATCGAATAGGTAACTTTGATGGAGCATTATTCAACTGGACCGTGATAACATCGGTAGGACTTGTTAGACGAAACAAACCTTCAAGGATATTTAGTCCTAATCCGGATGTCCATCCATGTGTATTTATTACACATGGCTCATTTCTACGATTCATTTGAAAGAACATCTCTAATGCTATCAATTGAATGGATTCTTGGTAAATTTGGGGCTTTTCTCTGGGACTCACTGCACCTATAAAGTATGAAATATAAGATGAAAACGTCTCATGTACTAGAGAACTACTAAGAAATGGACGGTCAAGATGAAACAATGATACCATTCCTGGTGGCATCCTTTCACTTTGCCCCAAATCTGTGTCCATCAACCAAACGGACCCATATAATTTTATCAATCTATTGCAGATACTTCTTACTGCAGTGGATTTGCCACTACCTTTGTCCCCACAAACTAAAATAACTGGAAGACTTCCTTGTCATAGTTTTCCTCCAAGTAATTATTAAAGCTTTTCCAACCATTCCAAATACTAAAACTTGATACTCGGCTGTTTGGTACATGTTTAAGAAGTTGGATGGCAATCGTTAGTCTTTCAAATCCATAAGTGTCTGCCATAAACAACTTATCGTCTATACATTGCAACAAGTCTTCATTCCAGTCACGCAACCACAAAACTGCTTTCAAGGGAAGCAACTCCTTTATCCAAGACTCAATGTTGGCAGTTGTAAACGAAAACGAGTAGTTGTTCATCAATCCAGATATAATATTCTTAAGATCGTCCATATCTTCAACCAGGAGGGTGAAATCGGACAAATTCTCAACAGAAGTTCCTTCAGCATCTTCCCAAGTTGTGGAGGACACCGTCAACAGTGGGTCCCAAGCTGATGCGCCAAAATAGATCCAATCTTGACTTGTATCGAAAAGGTTTCCCTGAATGTAAACAATACCTTTTAACACTTTTAAATACCCTCTTCCACGAAGACTCAATTGTTCTTGAAGACCAAGACAGACCAAGGAATTGTGTTCATCCAGTCTACAAATATGAGATTGATCCACTAGGGTAGGTAGATTAACGTCGGAAGATTCTTGTCTTATACGGCTTTCCGCTTGTTCGGTTTCTAAAGGTAACTTTTGCTCCGTCTCCTCAAAACTTTCTGTGAAGGACTCGTCGGAAACAAAAGCATCAACTTGCTCCTTAGCAGTCGTAAGTAGTGTTGCAAATCGGTTGCTATTCATTATCATAATGGCTCGTTAATTATTATGCTGCCTTGGTCATCTTGCAAACTTGTCTTCTCAAAACATTCTTGGCCATGGCCTTGACTCCTTAAATCATGCCTCATTTCTTCTTCACTTTTCACCAAAATTCCAACATTTCGTTAAAACCAACATATCTATTATTTATCTAAAGAGTAAAAAACTACAGTCTACTTGCATAGGTTCTGTTTTCCATTGGTGCAAAGTGTTCTGCTATTAATGAAACCACATGCTGTGCACAACCCCAGCTTACAGTTACTCCAGCTCCTATGAAAACGCTTAGTATTTCTTTTGCTCATAGTCAATTTGTTTTCAGAAATATACCTCCATGTCCATAATTATGAATAACCAATGGAACGCGATCCTCTTCTAACACTTCACATTCTAGTCTTACTTGTGGTCGAACTGGTCTTAAACCAGCCCATGTACTCATCACTTGCGCATTGGCCATTTCAGGAACCAATAAACTACATCTTCGTTGAATATCTTTGGCTTCTTCAATAGAAACTGTTGTATTCCAATCATTTTCAAAATAAGTTCCTCCTAAAGTAAATAACTGATTACCGCGTGGAAGAACATATGTTGGTAACTCGTTAGAAGAAAACGGTCCCGAACTGGTTGTCACGAACTCTCGACATCTCAAGTTTGCAGGAGACTTGACTCGAACAGTTGCACCTCTTCCAGGGATTACTGACTTATCTTGACAAAGTTCACGCGAACCTAAACCAGTACAGTTGACCAGAATTTGTGCTGAAAAGTGTCGGTAGGCAGCCAATGCAGCATCAATTAGACGTGGTCCAGCAACTATGGGACTCAATATTTCAACGCCGAGTTTCTTTGCTTGTTTCTCTAACCACGGCATATACACATCCATGTTGACAATAGGAGAATCAAACTTCCAAGCACCTTGAAAACCTTTTGGCACCTCAGGATGGGGTGCCGTTAGCACTCTCATGTCTACATAACGTGTCCACTCTGGAATGTCACCCGGCAACTGTTCGTGAAGTACCCTTCCAGTAAAAATATGAACACCACAACCTGAAGAAGAATCTTTTGCCTGACTTTTGAATACTCTTAGGGCTTCTAAACTCCAATGATTGACCAGCTGGAGAGGTTCAATATGAAAAGGCATCCAGTAACCACCTGAGCCGTCAGAAGTAAGATCAGGAGATGTCTTTTCAGACCATATGAGTACTTTGTGACCATTTTCTGCTAAACGGATAGCAGTGGTGAGTCCGATAACACCCGAACCCAATATAAGAATTCTCTTTTTGTTATTCCGAGTCATAACGACTCAATTACGAAATAAATGCATGGTGGTGAGGAGCAATTGTTGGAGACAACATGTCAAGTAGAAGGAGAAAACAGCAGACTTGTTCAGTGAGGAAAAATAATTTACCGGTGAACCTTGAAGCAATTCCTGTAAAAGGCATTCCGATAGATTTTGAGTCTCTAGGAACAACTTTTGGGTTTGTTATACCTTTTGCAGAACCGGAAACCAACTCGGTTGTTGTAGAACCCAACCCATATGAACAGCAGAATGGAGTTGATGCACTGGACTTGTATGAAAGTTTAGCTGTTGAAAACTCTTTAGTTTCAACGTGGGACTCTGTCAACGAATTTGAGGGCGTGAAAGAGCTCTTTGAAACTACCTACCGAGAGTTTGGTCCTGTTGATTGTCCTTCATCAAGTACATCAGTGAAGGAACTGGATGAAACTACTGTCAATATGATAAAACAGAATTATGAGGTCTCTGACTCTATTTTCTTTCCTCAATATCGTGAAGAAGATATTTATCAAACGCAACATATTCCTGCAAGTTCACAAGTGCCTCCTCCTGCAACCGTCATCTTTGGTGGAAGTTCGTCCGTTTAGGATTTTTCATTTTCTTAATATGTAATTTCTAGCAAATGGTTGATGGTTGAGTTTCTTCTTTGTAATTGACTTGAAGGGAATTGTAGAGTAGCTGTTCTATAGTAAATTACCAGAAATGGAAGGCATAAAGAAACACAAGTTTTCAATTACCTGTATTGAACCACAATGTCTGTCATTATTTGACTTGCTCTTGAATTCTTGGTACTACCATATCAATTCTTTTGCCCGAAAGAGATTATGTTCCAACCCATTTCTTATCTATTTCGGCACTTTTGCAGTTCTTTTCCAAATATTATTCAAATGCAAACAATATTTTCTATGACACATGGCTCTGAAGCAAGGCATGGATTGCCAGTGATCTTCCAAAAACAAACTCAACAAAGAATAGCATGGAATGATGATGAATGGTTTGGTTGTTGTGTATCCTTGCTTCCTCTGTCATGGCCTTTTACTTGGATACTTAAAAACAAGGCAACATACAGCACACTGTTTACCTAGAAATAATCTTCTTGGTCGTACTTGTCGTACCAACTCTAGTAGATTACAGAAAAGCCTTCGATTACGCCAAACAACTTTATGTTGCTGGAAGGAAATACCAACATTTGGCTACTCTGAACGAGGGTTGGAACATTTTGTAGATAAGAAAATACAAGAATTTGTTTTGACTGTTATTAGAGAAAAATATTTTGATGCCAAGGAACGAGCCCAGTTAGCTATTATTGATGTGCAGTGGAGTGAAGACAGATTGTTTATCGAAAGAATTCGTTATATTACTACATTACCCAGACCACCAGGACTAGTATTAATAGAAAAGAATGATGGTGTTTATGTATATGCAGTAGAAAGTGGTGGTCAAGCAAATATATGTGGTGTTGTACGTACAGGAGACAAACTGATGGCCACGAGCTCCGTTTTTGGAGATGATTTATGGGAAGCAAAATCCTTAGCAAGAACAGTGACAACTATGAGAACAAGAAAAGGTGACAGCATAAGACTCATTTTGGAAAGAGAAATATGCAACGGAAATTTGTTTTCTCCCTATTGCCTTGTATCAAATGAAGAGAATAGCACAAGTCGTGTGGAAAGCAGTGATGACATGCTTTCATTTCTTATTTTTAATTATCTGGATTTAAAAAGAAGAAATTTGCCTTGTTTAAATATGCATCGTATTCTTGTTCAACAGTTGTTGATAATGATGAAACGATTCATTGAGAATAATCAGTGGCATGCTATTGAAGAATTGTATTATTGCTTGAGACAAATGAAAATACCTTTGGACTCCTTTATTTTTCATTTCTTATTAAGTAACATGGGATGTGCACAACTTTCTCTGGCCAAACAATTGTTGATAGATGCAACTGATGGCAACATCAACATCGATTGGAATATCGTTATTCAGTATTGGAAGAAAGTGAAACAAGATGTTTCCAAGCACAAAGATGTTACTGCGGCTACCCATCATCAGACATCTTGCAATGTTGGTAAAACAATATTTGAAATGTTTCAGATAGTTGCAGAGAGTCGTCATAGAGGAAACGCTTATTGTGACATTAGCATCCAAGCCTACAATTCCTTACTTGCTACGCTTCTTGCATGTCGTTCCTATATATATTTCGACAAGGTAGTGTCTGTGATGCAGAGCAATTCTATAGAATTTACTGCAGTTACTTGGAATCAAGTATTAAGAAAGTATATGTTAAAGAAGGAATATGGTCAAGCATTGGATATTATACAACAAGGCATTTCCAAAGGCTCTTTACCACTAGATAATCACATTTTGACGACAGGATTAAAGATTTGTAAGCTTTCGAACAATATTGAATTTGCAACATGGCTCATGTCTCAAGTGGAAGAGTTTTCTATCGTTCCAGATATCTTTGTTTACAATGCTTATATAGAATGTTTAGGAAGGAGTCTACAGTGGAAGAAAATGCTCGAGTTGTTGCAAGTCATGGAGAAAAGTTCTAGTGCTACTCGTCCTGACTGTTTAACATATTGTTTGATTATTCGAGTCCTTTGTCTCGTTGGCCAAGGAGAAGAGGCATGTGTTTTATTTGAGAAGATAAAATCACATTATTCAATAGCTCCTCCTCATGTTTATAGTTGTATGATGTCCATGTATGCTAGACACGGTGATTTGGAGAAGGTATTGGATCTTTTACGAGAATCGATGTATATTATTCAACAAGGACAATGGAATGAGCTTTCTAGTTATGAGTTTGCTACATCTCGAACAGGACTACAGTTTCTTAGTTGTACAATGAAGGCATGTATAAGAGCCAATAAACCCTATTTGGCCTTGGATATTTATGAAGACATGAAGCAATTGGGTTGTCAACCTGATAGAATCGTAAGGACATTGGTCATTGAAGCCTTGGCAGCACAAGGAGATTTGGACAAGGCATGGAAACAACTTGTTGAATTATATAAAGAAGAAACTTCAGCACTTCACTGCCATTCATTTCATGTCTTTATGGAATATGCCTCTTATGCAGGTCAATTCAATCGATTGCAACATTGTTTGGAAATGATGTTGAATACCAAGCCATTGATAGCACCAACAAGGGAAACGATGAAATGGTTATCCGGATTCTCTACCAGAGTCAATAGACAGTCTTGGAGAAGAACTGATAATATCACTGATGTTTCTTTGAATAGGCAAGAGAAACTTGTTTATTTGATGAAAATTATACAATTACTAGAAAATCGTTCTTTCAAAGCAAATGGCTTTATTTATTGTGCTATACTGGATGGTTGCATTGCACTTGAAGACTGGGAACAAGCTTCGTATTGGATAAAGCAGAAAAGTCAAGGACGATTTGCTATTGGAAAGAGTGAATGGTACAAAGTTATTCTCTTAGAGGAATGGATCCTGCGAGAGGCAAAGATAAGTCACTGAGCTACTTGCGTATGATAAGCCAATTTGTTTATCAAATTCCGTTTTCTTCTGTTTCCATTTCTCCTAAATAAATAGTTTGGTCACTACTGGCACTAGCAACTATGGGTTTTCGAGGATGGAAAGTCACATCATTCACACTACCATCATGACCAGGTAGAGCATACTTCAATTCTCCACTATCGACATCCCATATATACACAAACTTATCAGCACTGCCTGAACCAACAAGATTTCCATCTGAAGAGAATCGGCAACGTAACAGATTGCGTTCAAAGGAATGTGAAGCACCGAATAATGTTGTCAGGCAACGATCAGCATCCGAACCTTGAAAAAATGGTCGCACATCCCAAATACGAACAGTATGATCCATTGCGTTGGTACACAAATAGGCACCATCCTTACTTACATCGATGCCAGTAATGGTATCCCTGTGTCCAATGAGTTCCAAAAAGGGGTCTTCTGTACTTCGTCTAAGATCCCAAACATAAATTCTGTTATCAATACCTCCACAGTAGACAGTAAGTGGATCGTCTATTAAAGCAACAGCCAATAAAGGGTAGCGATGAAGAATACTTTCTTGTGGATATCGTGTTCTTACATCCCAAATAATAAGTTGCTTATCGTCAGACACCGATGCTGCTACAAAGCAGTCAATATTTTTGGAAACAGCAATATCATTGACAAAAGAAGAATGTCCTTTTAGCTGACGTATTCTTTCTAATTGTCGTGCATCCCATAACGCAGCATTCCTATCTGCACTACAAGTTATCAGTTTCGAATCTTCCAACCAATGAACAGAGCCAATAGCGTTTTTATGACCACGTAAAACTCCAAAAGAATGACAATCCCCAAACACATTCCAAAGTAGTATAGTTCTGTCAAAGGAACATGACGCTAAGCAGTCTCCACTCGGATTGAAATCTACGCCGAATACTTCACCTTCATGTCCTTTAAGACGAAGAATAGGAGAAGATAAAGACTCATAACGAGTGTTTTCTTTAGCTAAAACTCTACTCTGTACGTTATCTACCGCATAGGAACTTTGGTTCCTGTTGGCCACCGTAGTAGACGAAAGCATTCAACCAAAAATAGAAAATGATATCATGCGGCAATGGATTAAAGTTTTAACTTTTGTGGCTTCAAAGTTATCCAAAAAAACAACAAAAGGCAAAACAAATACATTTATATAGAAAAGTGACTACAACAAACTGCGAGTTTGCAACATGTATGAGTGTACTTTGACACCCAAATGACTTGGTTCCAAGAGACTTGCAACGTCAAGCTGCTGCTGTGCATTCTCGTATTCTAATAGGCCCATATAACCTAAGGCTAAAAGGAAACGACTTTGTATTTCGTTCAAATTGTTCAGATCTTCTTCAAATATCAGCATATTAGGAAGTGATACAGCAAAGTAATCAACCTTCAATTCTTTGAATAATTGAACTTCACCATAATCTCTCAGTCGATGGAAACAACGCTTGGCATTTTGTTCATCTCCTATTTTACGAAAAGATAGTCCCTGATAAAACAGAAGTTCAGGTGGTTGGTCATTATAAAACATGGCTGTCTCTAAATGAAGAGAACCCTCAGTTGCCTGTTGATAATATTTCTTTGATAATTCTTTGTCTCCTTTTTGAGCATATGCCAACCCCATAAAATAGAAAATATGATTCTCACGTGCACCTTCCAACTTGCCTTCACCAAGATTTGAGGGATAACTGATAGCTCTTTTCAAATACCACAATGCAGCATCTGCTTCATTTTCCTGTAGACATTTCTTTGCTAATTCGATACAGCAAAATACATATTGTGATATAACTTTGCCTTCTCCACCTTCCCATGGATGGAAAACATGTCCCAATAGGATTGATAATGCTGACTCGTTCTTCCCATGCCAGTTGAGCAGCGTCACTTTTTCAATGATAAGGTCATCTCTTTGAACAACTAAATGGTCATATTTTTCTAGCTGCTGTAAACGCTCAGTAGGATGAACTCTTAGTGTACGATATAACTTGTCCAATTCAAAAAGAATACGAGCATCAGAAGAATCCAATTCAAAGGCGCGTTCCATATATTCTTTTGCCTTTTTGGGGTTTTTGAGTTTGTTGAAAGAAGCCAAAGAAAGGTTTCGAAAGGCAGTAGGAAATGTTGGCGCCAATTTGGTGCATTTTTCCCAATAACTTATTGCCTCATTATACCGTCGCTTATCATAAAGAAGATTGCCAAGCATGTAATATGGTTTATAGTCAGAGGTGTGTTCACAGGCATATTCCAAAATAAACATCTCAAACAAAGAAGTTGCAAAATGAAGACCTATGTTTGCTGTTTCTGCTGTCTTCAAATAGGTCTCATAAGAAGATTCCGTGACTGGGCCATCTTCATGCATGAGAAATGCTGTGGCATAATAAACAATAAAGGGAATTTCTCCATGCTTTTCATGATATGCGTCAATTAGATAGTCCAAAATAATCTGTCCTTCTCTGTAGCAACCAAGTTCCCAATAATCTTCTGCCAAAGCCAAGCAGTGATGAATCTGTCTATTTAATACTTTGGTCCAGTTGGCATCGTTCTGTTTAATTGTTGTGCCATTCATGTCCTGTTTTTGACTATCCTTAAGCAGCCATTTCTCAAATAATGCACCGACATGTAAGGGATTCTCTTTCAATATCTGCTCACAACAACTAAGAGCTAAAGCATGTCGTTCCAACTTCCTTAGAATAGTAATTTTCGCATTTCGAGCCAACATGTTGCTATAATCTTTCTTAAGGGACTCTTCAATAAATTCCAAAGCTTTCGTATAATTCTTTTGAATAATACAAATACATGCCAGTTGATAATATCCAATGCTATGATAATTAGTATCCCAAATTGCTTTATAAAAGGCATCAAATGCTTCATTCCATTTCTTTTGCCATTTTAGACACAATCCAAGATAATAGAACGGAGCACAATCATAAGGATTCGGGTTGTGCCTCGTTGCTGTCGCTATGGCTTGCCGGAAATAACTTTCTGACAGTTTCACTTGACCATGACGCAATAACAACAAACCATAAGCATTATTTAATCGAATGTCTTCTCTATCTCTTTTAAGACCTTCCAAATAATAGTCTTCGGGTCTATATGTTGCATGACGGTATTGTTCTAAATGGGTGCCTGCTAAGAAAAGACTTTCCGTATTGGTAAGTTGTTCAGGAGCACCAATGGCTTTCGCTGCTTCAGGAAATTTCTCCAAATGAGGTCCTTCTGGTACATAAGAAATTAATTCACGTCCTTCCGTTGTAGAATAAACAGCCAATTGAAGAAAATGTAGCATTACATCCGTTTCATGCAGTTGAACAACTTCGGAAAATAAAAGTAAAGGAGATACATTGACAGTGTTTTGGTAGTACGTTTTCCCATTTCGTATATTCTTCAAGGAGATGGTTACCTGTTCGAAAGATGAAGAAGCATAGACACGAATACAAACTCCATCGGACTCTTCTTTCATGGAAATAGCAAAGTCTATGTTTGCATTTTGTACCACACCAACCTCTTTATATGGTAAGAAATATTGTGTAAATGTTTTCTGTTCATACGGTTTCATCCAAGTAAAGTCAGGTTGATTATCGGTATAGACTCCAGCCATTAGCTCAACATAAGGACCATCATCATCCGTTAATTGTTGATGCCATACGTCTCCAAAGTTGCCACAACCCCAAGTCCATTGTTTCTTTCCAGGCGATACATGATGATCTGCAATATGAAGAATACCTGCTTGTTTAGAATGATCATATCCACCCAGGAAATCATATTTGGAATGGTATGCCATATAAGAAGTTGGTACTGGAACATTTTTATACCAAGAAATATCGACACCTGCTGAATAGTCTACTTTATAATAAGTTCCAGTTGCAATAGGAAAACGAGACAAGTCTCTCTTTCCATGGTCAAATACTGCATGAACGTCTGGTGGAAATATGGATTGCGTCTGATCATGAACATGCACTGCTGGATTGGCCCACCAAAGAAAGGTTTGAGGAACTGCAGTTCTGTTATAAAGTGAGACTCGAATCTCTAAAAATGATTTGCCAGGATAGATTGAAAAGGCAACTGAACACTCAGTACCATACATGCGGTCAACTTCTGTCATCCAACAAGTACAAATTCCATCGTCATTCTTTTCAACGTAATATTCCACTCTTCCAAAAGTGTTCGGTCTATGATGTTGTGGCCAGTTGAACTCGATTCCTCCAGAGATCCAAGGACCTGCCAATCCGACAAGAGCTGGCTTGATCACTCTATTGTAATAGACAGCTTCATACCCATTGGTTTTATCCAGATAACGATATATTCTACCACCAATCTCAGGCATCAGTTGAACCTGAATATATTCATTTTCTAAAAATACTATTTGATAAGGTTTATCCTCTTTCTCTTCGTATATCTTTTCTATGACTGGAAAAGGATATACTTTTCCTGAACTGCCTTGATACACTCTTTTCTCTAGAAAGAAAGGGTTCTTCTGTGGTCTTCCAATTTTATACGAAGGTATCAACTTGGTTTCTTCCCAAATATTTGCCATGATGTTCAATATCGTTCCAAACAACTAGTCAACGATCATCGGAACTGCAATCAGCAACTCAATTCGACGAACAGATATTTTGTCCTAGAGGACATTTTCATCCAAGAGATGTTTTCGAAGCCATGAGAAACTTTTTTGATATGATGGAACAAGGAACATGAGAGACAAGGAAAGCAATTATTCGAAAGTACCGGAAGCCAAGAACACAGCGAGCAACATACATACTCTTGAAGGATGACATTAACAATATTTTTATATGAGGTATGCCTTATGATGACTTTAGGCTCAAGTATTTTATAGTATTTGATAGGTTGCTGACTGCTTTTATTTTGGCGCGCAAATATTTATTTCATAGCAGCGCTTCTCTTATTGGGCAAGGTTGCCCTTTTACGTCGTTGTCTTTAAACAGATAGAAAGCTTCTATTACAAAGTGGTTATGGAGGACTATTCTTCCGTGGAAAAGATTTGGTTGCCTCTTGGTGAAGATTGTCAAGTGGAGGTTGACTTGAGTGCACATAAAATACAGTGTTATAGGCTTTCTTCTGAATCAATGGAGGCGAAGGGTTTGCAGACGGGCAACTTGCACGATAAAGAGTGCACGGCACTGGCATGGTTCTCTTGGCCAAGTTTTTGTGAAAAGAACATAAAACTAGAAAAGATACATAATGAAGAGTTGAACAGACAGGAAGAAGCAACTGCTGATGCTTTAATTGTCCGAGCTTGTAAGTTAGAATGCTCTTGTGGTTCTTTTTTTTCTATTTCTTTATCCAGTGCAGTTGAAGCCAATGACATTCAGGTTTTGGAGGTGTCACTTGGCTTTGGAAAACACTCAAAACAACAATTAGAAGTTTCAAAAGACGAGAAAATTCCAAGCATAACATTTGAACTTCCTTCTTCTGGTCACTGGTATGGAGGCGCCCACTCACTTAGGCAGTTTTGGCCTGTTGAACGTGCATGTCTTGAACTTGGACCTTACTATCCTTTTGACAATGGTCCACAAGGTCTTTGTGGGTTAGTTGACCCTTCTTGGGTCTCCTCAAAAGGTGTTGTATTGTCAGTTGATCCATATCGTTCGAAATTTCTTCATATCGGATTTCATTCACCTGTTAAGGAACAAGTACAACGTCACTGGAATATTGGGCTCGAAAATTTTGCAAAGGAGCTATTGCCTCTTTCTGATAGCCATACAGAAGGAAATCAGTTGCTTCAAATAGAAGCTCGAAATGAATATGATGTTGACACAGTCATTCATCCTTTGTCATATTCCAAAACCTTTCAGACAGAATTTCCATGTATTTCTTTTGTCTTTGGTATGCAACCGAATGTCCGTAAAGCTGCTGAACTTTTATTGAAGTATCTGCCAAGTTGCAATAAGACTCCTCCTGCAACAGCATTGATGAAGAATCCAATATGGACAACATGGGCACGTTTTAAACAAGACATTACACAACATGATGTTGAAGAATTTGCAAAGGAAATTGTTGAGTTTGGTTATCCATATGCTGTTATGGAAATTGATGATCGTTGGTCTCGTAAATATGGAGATCTTACTTTTGATGAGAACAAATTTCCAAATCCTAAAAAGATGGTAGACAAACTGCATGCTTTGGGTTTTTTGGTAACTTTGTGGATTATTCCTTTTGCAGATGAAGACTCTTCAGCAGTTTTGGAAAATGATGTCTTTCCAAGACATTATTTTGTTCGAGAAAAGGCAACATCGGATACTTCATCGAATAACTCAGGAACGGAGAAACAAACTGATAACAGTTCATCATTTCGATGGTGGCAACCCACCATTGTAAAGGCTATTGATGTCACCAATTCGAAAGCCTGTGATTGGTTTTTGGGACAACTCTATCAACTTCAAAGAGACTATGGCATTGATGGCTTTAAATTTGATGCAGGTGAGCCATGTTTTCTTCCAAAAAATCCATCCTTTCAAGAAACACTTTGTGTTCCTGATGAATATACACTTTATTGGAATCGAAACATTGCATCCAAGTTTCCTATTCGAGAAATACGAGCAGCTTGTCGTGGTTGTCAACCATATGTTTCTTTTTTGCGTCTATTTGACAAGTTTTCAGTGTGGGATTTTGGCAATGGCTTGGCAAGTATTATTCCAGCAACTTTGGTAGCAGGCATGGTTGGATATCCTTTTGTTTTACCGGATATTGTTGGAGGAAATTGTTACGATGACAGAAAGTTGAATGAAGAATTATTTATACGTTGGCTAGAGTTAAGTATTGCAATGCCTAGTATTCAACTGTCTATTGTACCATGGCAGTTTAATGATTCTGTAGCTGCGTTATGCAAACAGATACTTGAAAGTAGAACAAAGTTTATACCATTCATAGAAGAGGCACTGGAAGAAACTTTAAGTACTGGGTGGCCTATTATCCGTCCATTATGGTGGCAGTCTCCAACTATACCAGAGACGTGGATGATTGATGATGAATTCACAGTCGGTGACAATTTACTTGTTGCTCCAGTAGTTCAACCATCCCAATATTGTCGAGATATTTGGTTACCTTGTGGCACGTGGACACTTTTGAACTTGACAGACGCTTATTCGCAAGACTTGGGGGAATATAATGGAAAGCAGATAGTGGGTCCTTGTTGGCTACGTAGTTTTCCTTGCCCTATTCATATTTTGCCTTGTTTTTCACGTGCTTAATATTTGACATTTTTTTCTTTGTATCTTTCGAATTGTTGAAAGTCCATCTTGTTATAGGACAATGTTGCTTGTCCATCCATTTATTGCTTATCACCCATTGGCCATCTCGACCGTTTCTTCACCAGCGTTTGAATCTCTCCTTGTTATTCAGTGGAGCTCTCAGAGATGCAGTCTTCCACCAAAAAGCCTTTACGAGTCGGAAAGAGTGTAAGCCTTATCTTTACTAAAATTTATTCAGTATAACAAGAAACTGTTTTCAGGTCGTCTTTGACACAGAGTCCTTTGACCTAGTTTGTGACCCCAAGCGTGTTTCTATTACCTTTGAGTTTGACCCTAAACGACCAAGTTTCGAAACCCAATTCGTCTACTCTCCACAAGAACAATCGAAACTGTTTGCTTGCTACAACTTTGAGAGGGAGCGTTTTCGTTATTTGGGAACCAAACAAAAGTTTCAAGCGTTTCAAAAGGACAATTGGTTACGTTTCACCTATTTTCCACCACGTGACTCTGTAAGCCTCCGGTATCACATCCAAGCTGATGAGAAGAATCAACTTGCCGCCGAAATGTGGTTCCATGACTTTTCCGATCGTGGAATAGGTAAGCGAGAGGATCGTTTGGAGTTGCAAAGCAGTTTGGAAGGCAATGATACGTTGAGAATACGTTACGACGTTCAGAAAAAGGTTACCAATTTAAAACTGACTCATGAATTGAACGAAAAAGTATTGTTCCAAGGAGAATATTCCTATTTTTCCAAAGATTCGCAAGCCGCTGCTGTTTCATTAACGAAACGCATGGATCAGTATAACAGCCTGAAAGCTGGGGTAGATTGGAGAAACCGAAGATACTTGTTGGAGTGGACAAGTGAGACTGGAGATGGTCCATGGATAGTAAACAGTAATTTAGGATTTGCAGAGTCATTACGAGATTTGAACATTCAGTTAAAGAGAAGTGTGAGCTTTGAACCCTAAAAGGGATTTCACAAAGATCAAAATGTGTGGGTATGAAAGTCATTAAAGCCATTTGAGATTTCAATTGACCAAAAAAACGCGTTCAAAGAAATGTGTTATAAGAAGATTAGAATAGGGTTTTGTATTCCTTCAAGTTTGATAAAATATTCAAATATTCAAGAAAACATACACCAATTTTTCAAACTTGACAACTTTCGTTGCCTCAATCGTTCCTTTAAAACCTCTGTGTTTCGTCGTTGGAACAGAGTTGCTAGTCCGTTGGTCTTGCTTCGTTGTTCAGCAACAGGAACTATTCAGTACCGGATTTTGGAAGGAGACACCAAGTCGTTACTCGTAGAGTATCGTCCTCCGAAGCAGTTCTTTCGTCAAGGGCAAGAACTTTTCTATGTTGGAGGTTATAATAATTGGGATGGAAGTGATAGTCCGCTGACATACCCAGTTAAACAAAAAGTGAGATCATCAAACAACTGTTCCAGTAGTTTAAAGGAATAACAAGTAATAGGATTCTGAAACTTATGAAATATCAGTGCCATTATTTGAAACAGTACGAAGTGTCGAATTTTCTATTACGGATGGCGTTGTTTATGATACTAACAATGGAGCATTTTTCCATATTCCAATTGCACAAGAATCATCTCAAACCACGTTGGCAAGTAAAAGCAACGAAGAAGAGAAACAAATAATTGATCATTCCTCTAATCTTGATATCGATCCTTTAAAGGTATCTTCAAATATTCAATACTTCCTTTTTTTGTCTATTATCTAAACATGTTCATAGATACCAGAAGGTCCAACCAAATATACTACAGAAGAAGAAATTTCTTTACGTACCGCTCGAGCAGAAGCGACCACTGTTGGAGAATCAATGGGGTTATCCAATGTCTTGGTATGCACGAAAGTAGTGTCGTCTGGTTTGTGCTAACATAATGTCTTAGTTGACTGAAGCTCGAATAGAATTTGAACGTTTTGATACTCAGCTCACGGGATATATTCTTCCAACAGAGGCTCAAATATGTCTACAGCATTTGGGATTTGAAATAACAGACGAAAGATTCTATGAACTACTTCAACAGAGCAAACAATTTTCGCAAAGAAATGATATGAACACTGTTCATATTGTAGAATACATGTATATGTATGGTACCTTGGAACTTCAGAATGAAGGCCTAGAAATGGTGTAGGTAGCTGTGAATAAACTTTTTTGGATATTTCTCGCTTTCTTCACAGGCTTTTCTTTTGATGTTCTTCCAGATGAGCAACGCGTTCTGAAATATCTTCAATCTTCTCCTTCAAGGACTGAAGACTGACATCAACTATTTCTTGAATCTTTTCGGTCAGGGGTAATAATACAGCACCCATAGCCTTGCTTGAGGCATCATTCTCTATGCCGAAATGTCTTCCCAAGTTATTTCTGCTACTTGCATCGCTTACAACACTTTGAAATGCATTGACTGAAGTGTTTCTATCTAGCACTCTATCAGATGGCCCATCTGTTGTCATATAAGATAAATCTTTTCTCGAGTTGGATATATTTCCAACCATTTGTAAATGAGAAGTTCCTCTTGAGTGCTTCTCATTTTCATCAGTCGTATTATCGCTACTTTCCGTACTTTCCATATCACCTGAAGTTTCAATGGTTGCAGCATGCGAAACTGAACCTTGCGTCTCTTCATCTGCTTCTCCAAGTGATCGATTTTCTTTAGAAACACTGTCTCTGGCACTTTCTTCTGATGCCACCGTGTAGCTAATCTTCGGGTTTTTTAAAGAACGAGTTTCCAATCCATAAGACTGAGAAATATCGTCCGATTGTCGTTTCGAGGTCATACGCGACCTGATAGGTTTAAGAGGTACAATTTCCGAATCATCAGGAAAAGCATTAATATCTACATTGGCAATTTCTTCTGATTCATACAACTGTTTCAGTTCCTCGTCAGGAAGGATATCACGGTTTCCTTGTTTTCCACCAAAACCAGTCCGAACTTCTCTCAGGCATTTGCAACTTCCCAATATCCCTGCCGTAGTAAATACACTTCCATTGTAGTAACAAAAGTTTCCTATCCCTTTATAGGCTCTCAGCTTTACCATTTTAAAATTGGAACTATGTAGAAAAGCTATCCACTGGGAGAGTGTCCAATCATGTCCTTCACTTCGGTTAAGTTCTTCAACGTACCAATCTAGTTTATGCCGCTTTGTGTGAAAGAGACGACAAATAGTTAGTATGGCATCTTCTACTCTTTTGTAGCGCATTTTTGGAACTTTTGCCACACTAAGATTGCAACAAAGGCACATCTTCTTACCAAATCATCCAATTCCTCTTTCGATAAAAGCGAACCGTTCTTGGGCTTTCTATCTGCATCCTGTACAATTTCTGAAGGAGTACTCTTTAGAGTTAGAGATGATTGTTTCGAGTCAACAGCTGAATCTTTTTCTTCAGCTTTGATTGCAGAATGTTTCGATTCAACACCTTTCGGAGTCAACTGGTGGTCCATATTGTCCATGAGTCGCCCTCCTGCCCCTCGTAAGTTAATATCCACATTCGAGTCTATGACACTAGTGTCTTCCTCCTTCTTCCATCTGTCTTCAGAAAGTTTTCGCTCTGGAGGTGAAAGGTTGTGGCTGTCGGAACTTGGACCTTTAAGGTGTTCCGAGTCCCCCTTGCCAGAGTGCCACTGCATTGGAATCGTTGGTTTACTTTTATCTACTTTGAAAATTGCTATATATTACAGTGTTTCTGGATTTCTAATCAACTGTACACAGATACCTTTTCCAAGATTATCTCTGAAACTGGCAAACACCACACAAACTATTCATCAAGATGCAATATGGCAGTGACAACCAGGTCAGCTATCAAAATAATTCTTTTGTTTTTCACGAGGAAATGGGCCATCAGGGGTTAAAGACCCTTTTTTCATTCCTTCTTTTGATTTGCCTCCAAGTCGATACTTGTTTTCCTACTTTCATTCTTATTGTTATCTTGCAGCTGCAGTATCTCCATATAGAGTCTATCTCTCTTGGCACGAAGACGGTCTAGCTCTTTGTCTTCACCAATAAGGTGATGATATAAACGCAATAAATATAATTCATTCTCAGTCTCTGCTCCTTGCTCCCACTGAAATACCATATAATCTCGAGATTCCTCCAGCCCTCGCAAAGTTAATAATCCTATAGAACTTGCCATTACACCCAACAGGAACGAGCGACTTGTAGAAACAGTATGACGTGAACGAAGAAGACCATAAAACCAACCAGTGAAACCTCCAGCAAAGAAAGTACTCCAAATAGTTTCTTTGCCCTTGAGACGATCACAAACTTCCTTTAACCCAAAAAAATGCAGAGAAACAATCCCATATCGAGAAATACAACGAATGAGTTCTGGGACTAGTTTTCTTTCATAATATACTGCGCGACCGACCCCAGCCATAGCACCAAGAATTCCTTCAAACCAAGTTATGTTTCGTTGGGTTTTCATTTCGGAAACTGCTGCACGTACCTCCCAAGCTTGAACGAAATAAAACTCGATCTATGGAATCTTCATACTGCTTAAGATATTCTCTGAAAATATCTTGTATGTTGCGTTTCTTTTCCATCTTTGACAAACTTGGATCATCACTGGCATTCCACATCATATTACTATACCGAGAAACCTCGTTTCCGCTGCTCTAACAATTTGAAAATATTGCAACCTTAAATTCCTGAAGAATATTTTCAGCAAAACGTGTGCTTTCTTATTCTGTCATTATCAATGACAAAGCAAAGAAAGAACTTGGTATGTATGGACTTCCTATCCTGCTGAAAGACATTTGGCAGATTAACAAATATACCAGTTAAAGGGCTGACATACGAGGGCAATTTGAGGCTTATATATTGCTTTTCAAATGCACTTGACAGTCTCGTCTGAGACCCATCATAAACTGTTTTCCATCCTGCAGCTTGAAAAGAAAATACGCGCAGGACTTTTCGATGACTGGGAAGACTGTGAGCAACAAAGCAATCAGTTTTATTTCAATTGACCAAAGAAGAATAGGAAAACACAAAATAATTATACCCCGCCAACATTTGCGGTAAAACCGACCAAACCGAAAATATTTCATTTTCTTTGTGTATTTTTCACTTTTAATAATGTCCTTGCGATAACACTTGAAAAAAATGCCAAATGCAAAAAGGGCGCGCAAATTAAAATGTTCTTTCACTTTCTTCAGTTTTTGGGTGAGTGAGAGAATTCTTCGTTTCCATGGCTATTGACAACAACAGTTCTCAACTTGCAGCTCTCATGAAACCTTATAGTCAATATAAGAATGACTTGGTTCAATTTCTTCAAAACTTTCGAATAGTTACTGACGAGATCAGGTATACGAATTTACAACAATCAGAGGACAGGACCATAAGTGACTCACTGCCTGACAGCTTATCTTTTGAAAATACTCAAGAAGAGAGTATGAACGTCCAAAGTTGGTCCAGTCCTCTAGATAATGTCCCGTATAAGTATATGTTGCAGTTACAAGAAATTGCCAATCGAACTCGTGCCTCTCTAACGATTGAAACAGATGATATCATTGCAGAAGGCAGGGAAGAACTTGCAACTGCAATCACTTTGAATACCGTTCGCTTTGTCGAACTTGTTTCACAAGCTGCGGATGAAATTTTGAAACGAATTCAGCCCCAGCACCCCATTATTAAAGATCAATTTGATATCGTGATGGAACAGTATTTACAATTGGAGAGCGATTATAGACTTGGTCATGTCATGAACGAAAATGCTGGAATGGAAACGGACTCTAGAGCGATGGCTGAATTAGATCCTTTAAATGCTCCTTTGGAAGACTCCCAGAATAAGATTCCAGCCATGTTACTACGTCGTTATCAAGTTCAATTTGTGCCTCCTGCTGAGACCAAACCACTATCAATCAGACAATTAACTGCCGAAGATATTGGACACTTAGTGAAAATCAAGGGCATTGTAGTGAGAGTGCTCGATGTAAAACCAAGAGTACTTGTGGCCTGTTATAGTTGTGATGCATGTGGATTTCAGGCTTTTCAACAAATCAATGCTCGTAAGTTTATGCCACTGACCACTTGTCCCAGCGCAGAATGCAGAACCAACCGTCAATCCGGAGAGCTCTACCTTAACATGCGTGGAACCAAATTTGTTAAGTATCAGGAAATAAGAATACAAGAAACTGCAGATCAAGTACCGGTTGGACACATTCCTCGAGGAATAACTGCTCAACTTTTAGGCGAGATTGCTAGAAAATGTTCTACTGGAGATTTGGTCACGGCTGCTGGAGTTTTCTTACCTGTCCCACATACTGGCTTTCGTTCATTACAGGCAGGACTGGTTGCCGATACATATTTAAGTGTCATGTACATTGAACGTAATAAGAAAACGTACGATGAATTTATTCCTTCTGTGGAAATTGATCGACAATTGACAAGTTTATCTCAGAAATTTCAAGTGTATGAGATACTGTCCAGATCTATAGCACCTGAAATTTATGGACATGTTGATGTGAAAAAGTCTCTTTTGCTTCTTATGGTTGGTGCACCACTTCGACGTTTCCAAGATGGAGTTCGTCTCCGAGGGGATATTCATATTTGTCTCATGGGAGACCCTGGAGTTGCTAAATCTCAATTGCTCAAACACATTTCTGTTATCACTCCACGAGGAGTTTATACCACAGGAAAGGGTTCTTCTGGTGTAGGTCTAACTGCCGCAGTCTTGCGAGATCCTATTACAAACGAACTCATGTTAGAAGGAGGCGCACTGGTCATTGCAGATATGGGAGTTGCATGCATCGATGAATTTGACAAGATGGATGAATCTGATAGAACAGCCATTCATGAAGTAATGGAACAACAGGTAATGTGATAAACGGACAACTTGTTTATTGCTATCTAATTTCTCTTTTTAAAAAGACGGTGTCTATTGCAAAGGCAGGCATTACCACCACATTAAATGCAAGAGCAGCAATACTGGCAGCAGCAAATCCTGCGTATGGTCGATATAACAAGAAGAAGAAGCCTTCTCAAAACATCAATTTGCCACCTGCGCTTCTCTCTCGATTTGATTTGTTGTTTCTCTTAATCGATGAGCCTAATGAAACCGAGGATTTTGGATTGGCGCAACACGTAACGTACGTTCATCGAACAGGAAAACATCCAGAGCTGGATTTTACTCCGGTTGATCCTCAACTGATTCAAGCCTACATTGCCAGAGCCAAAAGGTACAATCCCGTTGTCGGTAGCTCGGTATCGAAATACATTGTTAATAATTATGTGGCGATGCGGGATCGAGAGAAGAACGCTGGAGACTGGGCAGAAAGTTATACGACTGCAAGAACTCTTCTTAGTATTCTTCGACTCAGTCAGGCACTTGCTCGAATTCGATTTAGTAACCTGGTAGAACATGCAGATGTGGATGAAGCAATTCGTCTTACAGAATCAAGCAAGGCTTCTTTAAAAGAGGTAATTTGCATACAGTTAAATGATAAGCGTATTAAATATCATTCGTTTGTTGCAGGACACTTCTCACAAGTCACATGTATCGGATCCAATTTCTGAAATTTATCGTCTCGTGAACGAAACTATTCAACAGATTGAAGATGGGTCTAATGAAGCGGTTTTATCGGAATTGGAAAATCAAGTATTGGCTCAAGGCTTTTCAAGAGAACAGTGGTCCACGTGCCTTAAAGAATATGAGCAATTGAATATTTGGATGATCGATAAGACGATGGATAAACTAAGACTCGTTGCTTAAGAAAAACAAATTTTCTTATTTTACTAAAAGTGGCTTTGATTCTATTAACTTGTAAGCATCATTGTGTCTTATTTTCCTTGATGTTGTTCTATTAAAGAAATACCAACATCATCCACATTCACAAGATGCTTCCTGTTTCAGTCTTTCTATTTGTAGACATTTTCACAAATTCCAAAGCCCCTTTCTAATAATTGTGCTATATGCCATAATCTTTCAATCGAAATATCCACAAATTCAGTAATATTTATGAGGCGTGACGATATAGAATCTGTTGATATTGAACCCGTCTCTTCATCAACCTGCTTCATTGATAATATTAGTGCAACCAATAGGACGATCTGAGGATCATATTCCACTAATTCTTCGTATAGAAGGGATGCATTCAAATAATGTTGTACAATGCGGACCACCTTTTTCCAGGCTTCATTCCTTTCATCATGGAAGGCTACAATGTGGAAAACAAGTTTTGAAAATTCACCATGTGGAGTGGAAAGACTGAGATTCCAATTTAAACACAGCAGAATAATCCGTTCACAAATCACCAAAAGATCTGGAGATGATATACCAATTAATTCTGCAACCTGCGCACGAAGAAGAGGTTCCCTTTCATTTAGTTTAGAAAAAGTCCATAGACAAGTTCCGATGAATAGTCGTAATATTTGTCTTGCAATGCATTTGTTTCCCAATAGTTTATCGACACAAACCACTGCACAGGCAATGGTTTCCCAGCTCAAGTCGAAAAGATGACAGACATCAAGTAACCAAAGAATTATTTCTCTTCTAGTACTCATAGCAAAGGACTCGAAAGGTTCTCTGTTCCACACCACTTGTCTACCATCCTCTTCCAAAAACTCTGTCAATGCAAAATTTGCAAACTTTTCTATACACGTATGGAAAGTTTTTATATCTCGCCTGTCTCCATGCCGAATAGACTTTTGTAGTTTCATAATGGCAAATGATGCAAGTTCTTTGGCTATCTCATATGCAGACTTTCGCTTGCATACTCTTTCAAAAAAATTTTTGGTGGAATTCGTTCCATCATGTAACTTGAATCCTGAAGCAGTTTGGCAGGAAACCAGACCAACGGTTCTCAGCTTCGATTCACACCAAGTTGCTTTATTTTTGCTAGATTTGCAGTATAAATCATAGTTTGGTTTTGGTGCATAGACACGTCTCGTTGTAACAGTGCTACCTGGAATAATCACAGAGTTGTTATTCCCCAAATCCACCGGTGATAAACCCAAATCTTGTTCCAACTCTTCGTCACAGCATAAACTAGTGTCCTCAGTCATTCAAAATTGACCAATGACGACAGACAACCATGGAACGAATACACTCTCAGATCTACGAGATTGAAAATATCTCTTTAACTGATTTCAAAGTCCTTGTTGTAATCTTGACAGTATTCAAAGCTCCTATTCAACAACTTAGTTTCAAGACAGTTTCTACTTTTCCCAATCTCAAAAAGGCAAAGTGTCTACTAAACACAAAAAGTTGCTTTGAAAAGTGTTTGTGGTGATTATCTTTGCTCTTCCATTCGGCAGCGAATTTGAATCCAAAAAAAATCTTTGCCTTGTCAACCAACGAATCTTGTGTGATATCTTATACCACATAAAGCATACAATTACTTAAATGAGGGCCAACCTTTCCAATATATAACATTAACACTCTTTCATACTTTGCAATTAATAGCTTCTTTTCCTTATGAGCACTCTTTAAAACACCAAAACGAATCATATTCCCTTTCAATAGCATGGGCACGCCTTCCAATGCTTTCATCCAACATCTATGGCGTGATATCCTTTGATCTTCCGGTAATATAGAACTAATCATATCAGAGGGTATCACAACATAGTCTTCCATAAAGGAATATGAGATGGGTGCTAATCTTAGAGCTCTGCCATTTTCTGCATCCAAAACTTGTTTTGCTATTTCTAGAGGTACCCAATGACCAGTTACTTCACATCGAACTTCTGAAGGCGAATAATTGCCTTTGTAATTCATTTTCCTACAGTTGTGAATATAGAAACCCATACAATAGTACTGCAATGGTGTATAACCACGCTCAACTTCATTCTGAACCCATTCAATCTCTTTCAAAGTTGAAAGAACACCAAGAGAAAGCTTAGAATAAGATGGATCATAAAAGAAGTATACCGAAGAAAGATAATGAGGCAAAATATCCAATACACCAACAGCAATTAATTTGTCATCAATATAATACTTCATATGAAAGGTCCCAAAGCCACAAGATGGCGTTTCATGATGCTCTTCTGGTTCTACTGGGATAAGAGGTGTATCCACTAAAAACCGATGATAAGAATCTAATGTATTCTCACAAGGGTCTTCATGGTGTATTGCTTCTTGATATCGTTGAAAGACTTGAAAAGCTTCTTTATCTAACTCAGCACGTTCGAGAATGATACGCAATTGTTTCTGTTTCTCATGTGCATCACATTCAATATGATGCTGATGATTGATAGGCTTTTTAGCTGACGGAACTGAGTCCCTTTCATTTGATAAAGCTTCTTCTTCCATGGGCAACCACTTAAAGTTGACAAAACCATTTTCCTCTATCCAACATTCAAAAGGGTTATCCTGAGCTCTTTGTTTCCATGCTTCGCGAAATATTTCCATATAACGAGCTTTCAGCTGATTAAAGAATACTTTCTTGCTCTCCTTCAAACAATGAAACGAAGAGTCTGTATCTAAACACATTCTTCTTGCGTATTCACCAGCAATCACTAAAATTACGTTGGAAGAATACATTCCATTCATATGTTTCCTCTTATTGCAATTCTTGACTATTGTCCAACCTAGTTTGGTAGCTTCTTCACCAAAGTACTCTTGTACTACTCCACAGAGTAGCTCACGAATCGTTTGGACAATGGATGGTTCGTTGGATATTTTTTGTTGCACTCCTGTAGGATATATGACCTCATAATCACTACATGAAGCATAAAATTCACTTTCTGTTTTGTGCCCATCCAGAAAAGCTTCCATCCTCTTGACTACTTTCCTTTGTGCCTTGGTCGGTGAAAACCTTTTTGGCTCAAGTCTTATAGGAAACTGTTGACAACATGAATTCCCATTGTCGGGTCTATAGATATAGCTTCCTGAACGTCTCCATCCTAACGCCATCAACTCTTCATAGTCTTCAACGGTTAGCTGAAAGGCCCAAATACCATGCGACGTTCTTGTCTTTAGTCCACTTCTTTTGGAAACATAGAGTCTGTTTGAGAAGTTATCTGTGCTATCATAGTTATCTTGTTGTTGCACTTTATTTCTACAATAACCACAACTACTTGTATTTATTCCCAAGTCTTGTATACTGGAGCAGTATGATGTCTTCATTCTGTAAGCATTCTCTTGATGACAAATTTTAGAGAACAATGACACAATTGGCTCACTTCAGGTATGGACTAAGAATGAGTACATTCATTATCATAAAAGGTTTATTGTTGAAAGGTCAACAACATCTTGATAATTGTAACGTTTGTTCATGAATAGACGTTTGCTCTTTTCTCTCGTACCATACAAAGGAATCTGCAGAGTCATTCATGGATTACATAATGCAGACTCATTTCATTTCTATACAGAAAAAGGAAAACTTGCTGCGTTTTTTCAGTGCTCTTCAATCTAACGGCTTGTCTTTTGCAGAGAAAGAACAAATTCTCATGATTTCCTCTTTCATCCACTCATCATGCCTGGATTCTATTGCACAAGCCAGCACTTTTCTACTTTTCAACAAGTGTTGAAAAAGGAACAGATTTACAAGTTACTTGCACAGAGAGAACCTTTTATATTCGTGGATTATGCAATAGATAACAAATTGGAGAAAGTGTTGTTGCAGTGAAACAAGTAAGACAAGAAGACTTGCCCTTTTATCGACACAAGCAGTTAGAAGCCATGGGTCAAGCAGGCTCAATTTTAGTGAAACAGGTTGGTTGTTGAAATCATTTGCAATCCTTGAAAGTTTTATAAAGGATAATAGTGTGCTCAATATTCTACAAAGCTACCAGTATTTGTTGGAATGGAAAACGTGCACTGGCAGTCTACTGTGATAACGTTAGAAAGCTATTTATATTCGAAAGCTTCTTTTGAAGGCGTTCCAAGAGAAAGGTTTGGTAAAGTATCTGTAACTACTCGGAAAGACTCCATGACAGGAAACATTTTATGCTCTGGTATATTATGGTTTTCCTTTCTTCTCTAACAACATTTCAAGTGATTATTGGATGCACAAATAGAAAAGTGTTTTCTCTATCGTCCCTTGTCAACGATCATTAATGACAAATATGACTGGAAAAGTTTCCTTAAATTTTATAAACTTTGGAGCTTTTCAAGGACAACAAACGAAGAGCTTTTTTAACAACCAACGGTTTATAAGTCACAATCAGTTTTTTTACAGCATTTTGGTTAGAAAACAAACAAGGTTTCGAATAACTTTAAGATATAGTCTATGGCAAAGAACATTTCAGTTACCTATGATGGATATGGTTTTTGAAGACGACAGAGTAAACTCTAGTCAGGATAGTCACACTTTGGTTGTCTCCGATGTTGGTGTCGTTGGTTTGGCAGTCATGGGACAGAATCTTGCCCTCAATATAGCAGAAAAAGGCTTTAAGGTTTCCGTGTATAATCGATCCTCTCCTAAAACAAAAGATACAATAGCTCGTGCTCAGGAAGAATTGGTTGATGCAAAAGGCAACCTGAGAGGTTTCCGTGATATTGAAAACTTTGTACGTTCATTGAAAAGGCCAAGGCGAATTATTCTGATGGTCAAGGCTGGTAATCCAGTGGATGCTACCATTGCTATGCTACAGAGTTATTTAGAACCTGGTGATCTTATCATTGATGGAGGAAATGAATGGTATGAGAATACACAGAGACGTGCAGAGGTATTATCTTGTTCGAAAGGTATTCTTTATATGGGAATGGGAGTGAGTGGAGGAGAAGAAGGTGCTCGACATGGACCTTCACTGATGCCTGGAGGTTCCAAAGAGTCTTGGGATCTTGTGAAAGATATTCTAAGGAAAATAGCTGCTCAAGTAGAAGATGGTCCATGTGTAACTTATATTGGTCCTGGTGGTTCAGGAAATTATGTCAAAATGGTTCACAATGGAATTGAATATGCAGATATGCAACTTATTGGAGAAGTATATGATTTACTGCGTCACTTTTCTCTGCATAGTTTTTCTGACCAACAGAGCATTCCTAAGATATTTGAAAAATGGAACAAAGGAGAACTTGAGTCTTTTTTGATTGAAATTACTGCTAATATCTTAAGAATTCGAGAAGAAGACGCGTTTATAGTTGATAAAATACTTGATCAGTCGGGAAGCAAAGGAACTGGTATGTGGACAATTCAAGAAGGTGCCAAAAGAGGCGTACCAATCTCAATCATAGCGGCTGCTCTCGATGCTCGATATGTATCTTCATATAAAGAACTGCGTGTATCTCTCAGTCACCAATTGCAGGGTTGTACCACAAAAAATGATTTGGTTTCAAGTTTAGGATGGAACGACTTTCAGAACTTGGTACATGATCTTGAACGAGCATTATTAGCAGCAAAGATATGTTGTTATGCACAAGGCATGGCGCTTATTCAGAAAGCATCTGATGATGAGAATTGGAATTTAGATTGTGGAGAGATTGCACGCATATGGAAAGGTGGCTGTATTATTCGAGCACGTTTCTTAGATCGTATTAAGGAAGCCTATCGTCGCCAACTGAGTTTATCATTGTTATTATCTGACGAACAGTTTGTAAAAGACTTGAATAACTGCCAAGATTCTCTTCGTCGAGTGGTATCTGGTGCTTCCATTCTAGGAATTCCAGTTCCAGCCATGGCATCAGCACTTTCCTATTACGATAGTCTTCGCAGAGAGATTCTCTCTAGCAGTCAATTGATTCAGGCGCAACGAGACTACTTTGGAGCTCATACCTATCAACGATTGGATAAAGACGGTGTGTTTCATAGTCGTTGGCTTGAAGATGGTCAAAGTGTTTTACAGGATAGCTAGTTGCCTCAACAAAAACATAGAGAAAGGATTACAGGCTTTAATTAAAAACCATTATATTCTTTTATTGCATTCGGTTCTCTAAACACATATACACCAAAGCCTTACAAAGACTCTTTGCTGTCACTAAAGTGTCTAACTTTATGCCACTTTCTATCATTTCTGGAGGTGATATGCCCAGGACTTAACCACTTCTTATTCTTTATCTCCCCTTTGAGGTAACGTAGCATATTATAACCATACTTCCAAGGTTCCTCTTTTGCAAAAGCCAAATACTGGAAACGTTTTTTAGCTGAAGTATAGACGGACGATTTTATTCGTATTCTTGCCATGTCCTACGACGATGCACCACCAAACACAACCAGGGAAAAAGACAGACAGAAGCCAACTAAACTGTTTGGACTCTTTTCTCTATCAATAATAAACCTTTTTATGACAAGATACACTGCTTATTGCGTTGACTCTTCTCTCTCGTGTACTGACAAGAATCTTTAAAAACGTCGAGGAAACCTCCCTATCCGACACAAGTGTATCATTGAAAAAATGAACAAATAATTATGAATTCTATTATTTCTATGTACTTTTGTTTTAGCTCTCTTCCATTTCCATTGCTTCAGTGTTTGTATCCAATGAAAGTGTACCATTGTTTTCGTTCACTGCTACATTGGGTTTGCTATCTATAAACCACTGTTTCCACCAAGAAAACCAGTCGTCTTGACTTTCTAGCGAACTGGAAAGTTCATTGATAGACTGCAATAACAACTGAAACTGTTTCGCACGTTGTTCCTTTTCTATTGCAACTTGTCGTTTTTGTTCTTCTAAGGCACCCAGCTCTTCCTGTAGTGTTCGAATCTCTCCTTGCAATTTTTCACGGTCTGCAAGTTTCATCACAGAAGCTGCCAACAAACTATACTCTTCCTTTCTACGACGTTGTTTTCTTTCACATTCCAATTGAGTCTTCAGTTGTTCAACTTGTACTTGCATGTCTTTGCTTTCTTGAATAAGCTGTTGTTCAAGAGTTTCTAAATGATGATCTTCTTCTAGAGTGGTTTCACTAAACAACAATATGAATTTCAAAATATGCAACGCGTTCATCTCCCTTACCTTACTAGAGCAAGTTTTCTCAAATTCAGTTGATAACGAGACAATTCTTTTAAAACCAGGTTTTGCACGGATAAAAGTTCATTTGGATCCACATTGTTTTCCTTCTTTGAACGATACCACAGAATATACAAGTTTGATAGTCGTTTAGATAAGTTTTTGATAGTTGTCTCCCTTGCAAGCGCACGACGAACCAGCACAGGGTCATCTTCTTGCGTTTCCATTGTTATCAAGTTGGTGAAAACAAAACATCAGTGATGATTGGATTTCATTATCAATGACATCTTAACAAAGTGGTTAAAGTCCTTTGAAAAGAAGAAATCTTTGATGGCTTTTATTGGCATGGTTAAGTGAAAATGAGTTGAATAAACGGGAAAAAATACCATGAAAAAGACTTTCAGAGAGACTTGGCATCGAACCTTTTGTGAACTTGTTCATTATCATTAGTATTTCCCCAACAAAGAAATACCTCGTTCAGTCACTCATATAAATAAAACCGGTATGGCATTGTTTTTGAAGAAGGACTATCCATTCACCGATATACAAAAACTTTTGTGGGTAAAAGACATACGCTCCATTGGAAATGTAACTTGGTACTAGAGCTTAGATAACTTATCGAGACAAAACTCATGTATAATGCAAATTTATTTGAGCCTCTATTGTTGTGAACAGCAGTTATTTTACTTTATTTTTCGTCACGACAGTTATGAGAAAACAAGACGACAGACGTTTACCTTGTTTGACTATCTGACGACTTGCCTATCAACTTTTTTAGCACTCCCATATTGATTTGTACTTCATTCGAAAACTTTACATCTTTCTTCTTGTACGGATCTATTAATCCTTATACACACATATGATGACTCATTTTGGTGAACAAGTCTCCAACAGAGTAGAAATCGGCATCCCCACAAGTGTCCAACGGACTGGATTTTTGGTCGATGCAGCCTATCTCTTTTATATCGTTGGGAATAAAGACAGGAAATGCTTCTTTTTCTCTCCTAGTGCTACTATTTGATTGGATATTTCTTTAAAGTTTGAATACTTTTAAATATAGATTACATACTCATATATTCTATGGAATGTTTCACTAATAAGACGTTTAATTCTTAGGTATTCTCTATCTCTCTTTCTAACTGTCTCTGAAAAAGGATTCATCAATGTTCAGAAAATATTGCCTACAGGATGTTTTCAAAGGCAAGCAGTGCAAGCACTTTGTTTGTTCATTGATAAAGAAGAGTAGTGTGGGTATGCTTGCGCCAGAAATGCTTGCATAGTCAGGTCTTCAAGCATCAGACTTGATGGAATGGCCTTGTTATGTTTCTACTTCATAGGTTTCGAACAAACTGTAGGGACAGGGTCATCCAGCAAGTTTTTGAAAGACTGGAGGCAATAGAGGTCGGAACTACGTCAACAGCCGGTGCAAAAAATCTCTTTTTCGTATACCACTTCGATGAATGATACCTAATGAAGCTTAAAATAGCTTTTTGCGCCAAGAAACGATACGACTCAGCACTCATAAGAAAAATTGACAGCCTTTCGCGCCTTTTCTGTTCGACCTAACTTTTGTTGACATGTTCTTTGCTGCTCTTTGTATTTTTGCGAGCAAGGGTTATCTGTGGAACGCAAAACTCTGTATTTGTATTATGGGACTATTGAAAAGGAAATTTAATAATATTATCAGTTATTTTCGAAGTTTTTTGAGGATGCTTCTTGTTCTGATGATATACTGCTCGTTTTTATTTTGGAAAGGTTTACTCAGAATTTTAGTTAGAGAGACGAAATTGAAATCATTTGAACTTTAATGGCGATGGTTGAATAGTATCAAACACTTAATTGTCATAAGAGTCCTCACTGCTTTCATGGCTCGAAAGATAGCTATCGCTATCGGAATCAGTATTAGTTTCATCCGACATAGTCGTGCAAGTCGATTCACTGGAGTTTTCTTGACATTCTGATTCACAATCAATATAATAGTCTCGTTCGATGTCGTTGACTAGATGCAAATTCACAATTAATCGACCGACGAAGCATAGATTTCCTTACCTGTCTGAAATTTAACACAGAAACTACTGAATAGACTACTGGAAACATCTCAGTATTTGCCTCGAATTTAACTCAATATGACTCACGCACGATACCTTGTCTGATGTTTGAAGGGGAACCCAAGCTTTGTCCATTTTTGTGGGTTGTCGCATAACACTCTGAACGGTAATGTCCTTCTCTACCACATCTTGAACAAATACTATTATTTGTCGAGTAGTTATACCTTGTCTGATGTTTGAAGGGGAACCCAAGCTTTGTCCATTTTTGTGGGTTGTCGCATAACACTCTGAACGGTAATGTCCTTTTCTACCACATCTTGAACAAATACTATTATTTGTCGAGTAGTTATACCTTGTCTGATGTCTTGAAGGGGAACCCAAGCTTTGTCCATTTTTGTGGGTTGTCGCATAACACTCTGAACGTAATGTCCTTCTCTACCACATCTTGAACAAATACTATTATTTGTCGAGTAGTTATACCTTGTCTGATGTCTTGAAGGGGAACCCAAGCTTTGTCCATTTTTGTGGGTTGTCGCATAACACTCTGAACAGTAATGTCCTTCTCTACCACATCTTGAACAAATGTCATCTGCACTACTGATGCCGATATCCTCTTCACTACCGTTGATAGAATTAAGACGGCAACCGTAAGCAAAATGACTTGAAGATCCGCAAATGTAGCATCTCTGTTCGTACGAGTCCAAACATCTCTGAATTGCTTCTTTTTCTTCTTCTGTAAATGTGCAGCTCGTATATGGACCCCCTCGAACATTTTCTATGCCATATCTTATCATGTATTCTTTTGTCAAATTCTCTTCGTGCCAACCATCTCGCTGTAGTACACAGTCAAATAACTCAAGGGGTTGATAGGTTGCTGTCCATGAAGAGCCTTGGCCAGTACAATGCTGGTGTAGTCTCTCCTCTAAGTTACTACTAGAACCAATATACCATTTATTATTTTCGAGTCTCAAAATGTAAACATATTTCTTCCTTGGGTTACTGTTTGACATGATACATCTCAATACAACTCTGGTGCGAACCCCCAGGGAAACCACCAAATGGAGTTGAACACCTTTTGTAGGTAAAACGCAGTGCGCTGGCTTTGTTAGAACATTCTCTGATCTGATGACTATTGACCCATGACACATTGTCTTTATGCGTCAAAGATCAATAAATCCTTTGAGCCTTGCCTTTGACCAATACTTTACAATAATATGTTTATCGTCACTCGTAACAATATTTGTACTCCAACCAGTTAACCCTGCTAATTCGTCTCTAGTAAATAAATGGTAGTATACTCTTCTTCCGCGTTCATCAGGAACCAAGATATCTTGGCTCGCAAAACTTTTTCCTTCTTGTTCAAAAGCACACACTGCCAAGTAGAACAGCATTGAATCTTTTGTATAGAACAAACGAGACATGTTTTCCACCATATTTCTTCTGCTATTGATGGTTGCACAGTGATGGAGCACGCCTTGGCAAATCACGGTGTCGAAAACTTCATTTCGAAACGGTAACTGCTGCCCGTCGGCAATAATACCCTCAGTTAACACAAGCCTTCTTGAATTTCTGATAATAAAACTACTGACGATATCTTCATGTCGATCCAAACCAAACCAGAGCAACGCTGTCGGCCGCGACTCTCCGTTCCACAGAGAATGACAAAAAGTTCCTTGCTTGCCACAACCAATGTCTAACATGAGAAACTGTTGAAAACAAACAGGTACGCATAAGTCCAACAAAAGCATAAATCCAGAAAAAGTATATTACCGACGATGCTTCCACAAAGGAAAAGACAAGGTCTTCCATAGGCCATTTCTCTTTACAGTGAGTAGAATCGACCTGGATGACTCCCGTGTCTTCGTAATATTTCTGTACAAAGTGATACTCTAACCACTTGCCTTCTGCTTCATTGCATATTTTTGGTAACCATGTAACGTGTTCGGAAATGTAATCAAGTAGTTTATCATCTTGTGTTATTTCAGTGATTGACGAGTGTTCGTCATTCATTCAGAGCAAAAGAGCCATCCTCATTATTCTAAAACTGTAATGTTCTCAAGGGATTGCCATGTCGAGCAGTTTTCGATCACGGTCAAAGCAAGCCTTATGGATATCTCAAATGAAAGAAGAGCAGATTGCGAGTTATTTAGAAAATATGACAAGCGACAAAGTTCAAAATACCAGCGAACAAGTTTCTAGTACGAAGGAGCACTGGAATCACTTCTATTCAACAAAGAAAGATGGATTTTTCAAGAATAGATACAACTTGCGTTACTTTTTCCCAGAGTTATTGCCGCCACAAGTTCAAGACCATCCAGAGCTTTGGCATCCTCCTTTAAACAATGGAGAAAAGAACACAGAACCTCCAGATTGGAAGACTTTAGAAGGACGTACTATCATTTTAGAGTTAGGTTGTGGTGTTGGAAATAGTATTTTTCCATTAATTCGAGCCAATCCCCATCTGTTTATATTTGGAGTTGATTTCAGTGCTCAAGCCATTGAATTATTGAAAAGTAATCCAGAATACGACTCTCGGCGACTATATGCATTGGTTGCAGATGTTGCAAAGGAAAGTGAAAAGATATTGCAAATTATTCCTTCTCATTCGGTGGATTATGTTACACTGTTTTGGACCTTGTCTGCACAACCACCAGAGCATATGGTTGCTTGTATATCACTAATAGAAAAATTATTAAAGCCAGCAGTTGGTATGGTATTGTTTCGTGACTATGCTTTCGGAGATTTGGCTCAAATACGACAACATCCCAAGAACTGCATAGGAAAAAACTTGTATCGTCGAGGTGATGGAACATTGGCATACTATTTTACAGAGTCATATCTTCAATCTTTATTTCCATCCAATCGATGGCAAGTGAAACAACTAGAAACCTGCACCAAAGAGATTATCAATCATAAGGAGAACAAAAAGATGACTCGTCGTTGGTTACAGGCAAAGTTTCTATTCTTCTCAGATGAGGAAAAATAACTATTGGTATTCTCTGCTAATGTTTTTAAAGATATCTTACTTTATACTGTCTTTACTCGGCCCAAAGAAAGTACTTCTGGTTGTTTGACTCTATCACTTATGACACCAAATATTCGATTGCCCACTGGTTTTCCACTTTTATCTACTAATATCACTCCATTTTGTTCAATTCTTACAAAAGACCCATCCTTTCGCTTCTTTTCTACCTTACAACACGCAACTATTCCGTGATAGACTTTTCCTTCTGCAGCAAGCACAATCTTGTCCCCAACAGTTGCAAACTTTTTAGGAGGACCCAAGATACCTATACACCTAGCAGCCTTTGGACCAGAGTTATCCAATACTTTTAAAACAGTTCTTATTTGTATCATTTTGTCTCGTGTTTGTCAAATCCACACAACACACCATACAACCGCAACAACAATGTAAGAAGATTTGGAAGAAAGTGACCAATGCAACAAAATATAAACTATCAAGTTGAATTTTATTGAAATGATTATTTTTACAAGTTTAGCGGAAACAAACCAATAGTGAAAAGCATAAAGTTTTAAGAAAAGATAGGAGACCAAGCATGAGGATACTTTTGAGAGAGAGAGAATAAAGACTCACTCTTATATGTCACTGTCTAATGCATGTTGCTACCTTTTGTCTATCCGAAAAGTTGCATCTCACGACATTGTTCAAGAAGAATGATATTATTTATGAATTAGACTAGAACAACTCAATGTTTAAAGAAGATGTTTTCGCCTTCTCAACAAGACAATCAATTGTAATCAAATATGCAATTTATTTGTTTCTTATGAACCACCAAATTCACTCAATAGTCTTTCCACAGCAGCAGAAACATTGCCATTAGTCCGTTTCAAAGCTTCTAAACACATATGTTTATCAAGAAAGCCCATTTCTCTTAGTTGTTCCAATTGAGTGCGGAAATGTTCCTCCAACTGTTCTTCCGTCATATTCGAAATAGTTGGATCGACAAAGCTACCACCACTTGTAAAAGATGAAGATCCCAATAAAGATAAAAGAGAATTTAAATCTGGTGGACTTGTATAGGAACCACCAACATTGCTTGGATTAGAACTTTGTGTTCCCATACCTGAAGGATTTGTGTTTGTTGGAAATGGCTGATTGGTACCACTAGGCATTCCTCCTGTTGCTGATTGAAAAGCTTGTTGTAACTGAAACATAGTACGTAGAAACTGTGGATTTGACATGGTTCGTAAAAAGTCAGGGTTTCTGAGCATATTCATCAACTGTGGATTGGATTCTGTCATCTGTCTTAATTGAGGATTGCTAGCCAAAATAGATTCGATGCTCGAAGGATCAGAGAACACTGACTGTAACATTTGTTGTACTGCTGGATTCTCCAAAAGGGTTGCCATTGTATTGGGGTCAACTGCCGAGAAAGGAAATCCAGAGGCTTCAAAAGGATTGGATTGACCTGTGGATGGTGTATTGGACTCAGAAGTATTCATATTCTCATCACCTGCCTCACTAGAAACATGTTGAGCACTTGTTGTCTCTGATGAATTGTTCTCATTCTGTGTATTCATATTTCCAGTGGTAGATTCATATAAAGGTTGTTGTATGTTGGAATACATACGCCTCAAAGCATCGAAGCCTCCAGGCATCATTTCAATATTTGCCATTGCTCGATCAGAATTTCTCATCATTTCAGTCATCATTGATGGATTACTTGCCAATTCCATTGCTTGTCTCTATTTGACTCATGTTAGAAGAAACTCTATACATTATTTGGCTTTTTACTTACCAATATTTGTGGATCATTCAATACATGAGATAATTCTGGATTTTGTTCCATCAATTCCCTCATCTGTGGATTGCTCATTATCATAGAACGCATCATCTCAGGGTTCTGTAAAAGAGATTGCATCATAGGAGAGTTCATCATTTGTCTCATAAACTCAGGATTTTGCATCATTTGTTGTTGCATAGCAGCCATTCCAGGAACTGAACCACTATTAGGTATTCCTGTGAAATTATTGGAAGCTGAAGTGACATTGGGATTACTACCAAACATATTAAAAGGTTGTGCACCTGGTTGTTGAGGGCTCCCAGCACTTGCAGTACTCTGAATACCTGAACCCTCATTGTTGACTGTTGTTGCTGTATTTGAACCCGAATTGCTGATACTACTTGTGTTTGTATGTCCTGCAGGGGAAGTTGCTCCAGCTCCCCTAACCAAATGCATAGTCTGACCATCCTCCAATCCTTGTTTCTCTTTCAAGTCATTCAAAGTCTGCACATCCTTTAGAATATGACCTTTGAAAATAAGTCGCTGATTTTCTGCAGGTATGCCACATAACTCTGCTAGTTTTTCTTTAAAGATGGCAACTGTTTCCGTCAAGTCATCCACTTCTACGGTATATTTTCCTCCTGTGGAAGCCTTTACGTTAATTTTCATAACAAGCTGTTCTATCACAGATAACAGATATTACAATAAACTAGTGTTTCAATATACTTGTAGAAAAATAACCAAGAAGCCTTGTTCTTAGCTACAGTGGACCACCCAACTCTTCCAAAACAAAAACGCTCCTTTACCAATGTCCAACAGGCTCTTTTGTTTGGCTGAGCAGAGTTTGGTGTTGAAACAATGTCTTTAGAAACAGTCTGTGGCATGGTGGAAAAGGATAATAATCACCAAATACTGCAAAATATTGAAACACTTATTCAGTGGATAACCAATTATCACGCTAATGGTTTTGTATGTAATGAAGACTGGAAGTTACTGCAAGTTCAGTTACAGCAAGTTCGTTTGGAAGCTGCTGATTTCACCCGTTGGTATTCACTAGTACATAATAGTGCGGAATCACAGCATATTACTCCATGGTTATTACATATGATGAATAATATTTTGACTAACGTATTGAACTTGTGCTGTGATACTATGAGGATGTGTTTGTGCTCAAGACCAGCACAAGAGACCAAACCCGACGGGTTGTTATCTTCTGGTGAGCGTGTAGATATTTCACATTGGGACCTTGTGGAACAACAAAAGATAGAGACAAATTCTACGTTTCCAGTAGATTCTTCTATAGTCGAAACCAATGAAATAGATTTATCACTGACGAATCCACCGAAAATACCTCATGATGGTGCAATCTCTGTTCCTTCTATTGAAGTAATGCAGCCTTGTTCTCAGTGTCAATATCGTTTATTGACCAGTTGTAGTTATCAAGCCATTCTTTATTCTCCTATTCTTAATATTTCTTGCTGTAAAGACGAGGATATTTTGCAGGTCATAGAGACAATATATCACCAATATGACAACAGCATTGAGAGTGGATTATATAGTGTTACTATGGAAGATATCCAAAGTCATTTCATTTATTGTATACAGCAGTGTGGTTGTGAATGGGATTTGATAGTGTTGGTAATGGAGTGTATGCGATGTGTAGAATCAGGCAATTCTGTTTCTCTATTAATTGATGCCCTATGCTCGTCAGTAACTCATACCGAATGTATCAATCTATTGGGTTGGAGAATGATTGGTAGTTTTATGGTGATCATGGAAGGGATGTTGTCCAAAAGAAGACAAGTCATGCAGTCATTTCATCCCTTGAAAGAGTCAAGTCAGCAAAACAGCATCACATCAAATTATTTGAGATATATGCTGCGTCTGTTCTTTTGTTGTTCTTCTTGTTTATCACATCGATATCATTCTTATTCTATGGAGGAGAGTGGCATCCTTGTGAGTATAACACAAATATACAAGTTACAACAATACTCAGAGGCCATTTTTGCACTTTATTTGGATTTAATATTTCTCTATCAAACTTCCAATAGAGAGCATTGCCTATGGCGAGAAGGACAGTTTCAAGTCATAAGAGACATAGCCAATGGAGATTGGATTCAAGATGGTAATGAAAACAAAGCTTCCATTCATGACAAAATACTTTCAGAAACTATTTTATTTGCTCTTCGTTGGTTACCGTTACCATTCATTAACAAGATTGCCTATTCTTCTACCGTTCCTTCCACAGTATCATATTCTTGTCAGGGAATAGATTGGTTGTTATTAGCATTGGATAGAAAATACAGAGAGCAATTGAGCATATTTTCAACTGGGGACAAGGATATTAACTGTTTTGCAATAACTATCATTGGATATCTGTTAAGTATACACTGTCTTGAATATTATACAGCAACCGAATGTTATGAAAAGGTCATTGGGAAATATATTTGGAAGTGGGTTGGCTCTAGTATTTATTCTTATTCATTATGGAATAGTACTTTGTGTCTATTAGGAATAGTTGGTAAAACTTGGCAACAAATGCTTTGTTATGAAGAAAAGTTGCATTGTATTGAAAGCCATTCTAAAGAAGTTATATCAGAAACAATATGGGAGAAGAATCGATGGATTTTACAAGAACGTTTAATAAGTATTTTACAAATAGAAACATTGGATTGCTCTCAAAAGCGGTTTGTTGCTTTGGCTATTGCCTATATGTGGCCATCAAGTACTGTATGTGAACAAACTCGGGAGCTTTCACGAAATATGCAAAAAAGTTTATATGAGAGACTTTATCAATGGTACAACAAAGAAGTAATAGAATGGCCAAATACTTGGATAGCGAAATGGATTGGACAATTACTGAAAACCATTCTCTTCCATAAACACTAAATAAATAATGGCCACAACGCCTAATACTTAGTCTTTTCCAAACGAGCTAAAAGAGGTAGTCGTTCCTTGGAATCTTTTCTCATATCACCAACAGAATGAACACTTTGGTTTGTTATATCTTCATAGATATCCATTCAGTCATTTCTATATCGCCACAACAGAAATTTGCAAACAACTTACCATCTGATGAGTGATACATTGGAACATGTACTTTCTTGGTATCTTCCGAACCTTTGGGTACTTGTGAAGAATGAAGTCTTTGATATCTGTCATTCTCAGGATTCACTTCAAAGTCAGGATCTTCAAACATTGCTTGGAATCTTGAGTCTTTTAGTATGGATTGTTTGGACTGTTGCTCCAATTTCTCAGCAAGTTTCTTATTGACTTTGTATTTTGGTTGTTTCGCAATACGACTTGAACGAATAGCTTGTAGTTTCTCTTGAATCTTCTGCTTCCGATATTCTTCATAAGCTTGAGGCTGTGCTGCATCTTTGGCCTTGCGATAAAGTTTCAGATCCATAAAAAAGCCATGCATGTAAGGTCTCAAAAGTTCACTACCAATGAGATGTTGTAAACCTATGGACTCTAATTCTTGTTGAGTGACGAACTGATAGTTTTCATAGACCATTGGTTGTTTTTGTTCTTCCAATTCTTCTGTTAGATTATCCAAAAAGGAACACCATTTTGGAGCATTTCCTAAAATAGGAATATAATAACTATGGATCAGCCTATCTTCCGTAGCAGCGAGCACTAGACCACTTTCTCCAATAAAACAAGTATGATGAATATCATATTTAGGTTCCACCAAGGCAAAGTTGTTGCCATTTTCACGTTGCCAAATTTTGATACTTTTCTTATCATTTGATAGAACCTTTCGGCTGGCTTTATGAAATTTAATTCCTTCAATTGGTAAACCATATCCTTGGTCTTTCATAACTAGTGGAGAAGACGAACGAATATCAAATAATAAACAATGTCCAGTCGACAATCCAACCGCAAGAGAAACGCCGTCCATTTCATCAAACCGAAGACTCGTGATGGCAACCTCTGAAGAAGCTGCTGATAAGGAAGAGTCAATAAAAGAAGCAACATTAAGAAACCCTGCTTTCTTATGATAACGAGGATCCCACATTTCTAGAAAACCATCTTCTCCTCCATATGCCATCATAGAAAACACAGGATTCATTCCACAAACATTAATACCTTCTGTCAAAGCGGTTTCCCAAGGAGCCATAAACTGTCCACGGTCAAGATTCAGACGATATACTTCCGGACCTGATGTTACAATATGTAAATCTGCACTGTGTCTGTCAATCATCAAATCTCTCCCTGTTTTAGGTATTCTTGTACGATAATAAGTACCATACTATAGCAATTATTATTAAGAGTCTTTCTACCATAGGAGAACAACAGTTACCTGTGAATGAAACTCCAACCGTCTATCCGTACAAAGAAACACGAGTTTCTTCCAGTCTTCCTCCAGAATCTGAAAATCAATGATATCATAATCCAAATGGCGTTCAAACTTGAGAGAAACCTGATGAACATCATAAACTCTCACTTGGGGAGGATAGCCTCCAGTTGCTATAATATAGTTGCCATCCTACCCATTCAAAAAGAATAAGCTCCCATTGCAAGACCAACAACTAAGTAAACAATACAAACCAAAGACTGTTTGACTTTGGAACAAAAAGTAGGAAACTCAAAGTCTTGCAAAATTTCCACTCTGCCACGTTGAAGTTGCTGTCTTTTCTTACTTTTCGCCGACACATTCTTTAACCAGTCAAGTTTATTTCCTGAAGAACTACCACTAACTTGATAGATTTTGTGTCCACCAGAAGAACTTGTCACATAAGGCAACTTCATCTACTATTCTGTTGCCGATACTTCAAAAGAAAAAAACAATTGTGCACAACATGAAGCGACTCTGCGATACTTGTGGCACGACGACTGCCAATATTGCCCTTGCAAGAGTAGATAAACAATTGTGTCGCCACTGTTTCTTTATCTATTTTGAAGAAACAGTTCACAAAACTATAGTTGAAGACTATTTATTTTGTCCTGGTGATACTGTTGCTATTGGTGCCTCTGGAGGAAAAGGTAAATAGACGCAAGCTGTTTGTCAAATTTTCCTTTCCCTGAGACAGTTGTTTTAGACTCTACAGTATTAGCTTACGTGTTGAAGCATTTAAATGAAAGATATCACTATGGTTTAAAGTTGTTATTATTATCGGTGGATGAAGGTATTCAAGGATATCGAGACGACTCGCTTAAAACAGTACAAGAGAACCATGTAGATTATAATTTGCCTCTTTATACTGTTTCTTACAGTGAATTATATGAGTGGACAATGGACCAAGTTGTCGCACAAATTGGAAAGAAGAGTAACTGCACTTTTTGTGGTGTTTTTCGTCGACAAGCGCTAGAGAAGGGAGCAGAGAAGATTGGTGCCAATGTCTTGGCTACAGGACATAACGCAGATGACATTGCAGAAACTGTTCTTCTTAATTTGCTTAGAGGAGACCATGCAAGGCTTTCAAGATGTATAGAGGAGAGTCATGGTTTCGAGAAGTGGAGAGAGAATGACGAGAAAAGTATTCGTCGAGTGAAACCTTTAAGACGTGTTTATGAGAAAGAAATTGTCATGTATGCATACTTTAAGAAACTAAAATATTTTTCGACAGAGTGTATTTATGCGCCTTTTGCTTACAGAGGTCATGCAAGAGAATATATCAAAAACATGGAAAGGATTCGACCGAGTTGTATTTCAGATATTCTTTATTCTATTTCTTGTCTGAACATGAATGTGGAAGAAGAGGAGAGTGGTGCCCAAAGAAATAAGTGTGTTCGATGTGGTTCTATTTCCAGTCAAGAAGTTTGTAAAGCATGTCTTTTGAAAGAAAGTTTGGACAAAGGTGAAGGGAAGTTAGCAACGAAACGTGCAGGTATGTCGACTTTGTTGAAACATTCTTTCGAAACATCTTCACAAAATGAATGAGAGAAATGAAATGTTTGGATTCTTGTCGAGACTTATTTTCCTATTCTTGCACAAGTTGTCAAGTTGTTGTTATCTACTTCAGGGACTTTAGAAGCTTCAATGTTTATCAAGGCGTTTTCTGAGAGAATGGTCCCTTATATTCAATTCTCGAACTATGTCATCCAAGTGCATATTTCGCTTGTTGTCAAGATTGTTTGTGACATATGGCAAATTAAATGAGTTTGTGTATGCATATATAATGACATGGAATATTTAATGATTCAATCAGATATCTACAAGATGTTTGCCAACCACATCAATGCTTATCTACAATAGATTTGACCCCAAGGAATATCCAGTAGGGAAACTCACAGAACTTGTAGCAATCTATGCATAAAAGAAATAAAGAGATTGTGTCTTTTTCTCAACTTGTTTTCCCCATACCTCTCTGGGATCGTATTTCCTATCAATCTACAAACTCATGTTCTTTAGCTGTTGAATAGTTCCCAATCACTTTTCTTGGTGTTTTTCCCTATCCCAAGTTGTCCAATGTTGGCCGATTCAAAGGTGAAAATTGGACACATATCCTGACGAAATGAGAGGGAAGATTCTAATCTGAATGGAGGGGGGCAAAGGGGAGATTTTAATCTGAATGGAGGGGAGATTTTAATCTGAATGGAGGGGGCAAAAAGAATCTTTGGCGTTGGGCCCAATTTCCGTTGACTGCTTAAAAATCCAATGGACCCTGTTTTCCGGAGAAATGATCTAATTTTTCACTTTATTGTTCAAAGAAAAGGGATTTTGGCAGAACAGTAACTATGAAGAAAGATAATGACATTCTCAAGTCCCCTAGAAGGTCTCCTATGAAGTTACATCATGCGTCTGCTGATGACAAGTCAGACTTGGAGCTTAGTTTGGAAGAGGGTAAAGTTCCCAAATACGGTCGGGATAGCTTGGAACAAGGAGAACCCGAACGATGGAGACCAAAATCTTTTGACTTTATTACTGCTTCTGGTGTAGAAGACACAGAGGAAGAACTCGAAAAGGCCATAAAACCAGCAAAAGAGAATGAAGACCCTGAAGGAGGAAGTGTTGGACAAGGCTCTTCACAAGATGCATATGAACCACCACGTAGAACCCATTGGTTTATGACCTCATTTTTAATGATGGTATATCTCATTGGTGTGGGGGTCTTGTCTCTACCTTCCGCTTTTGTCTCCATGGGTTGGATAGCAGGTTCTTTGATCTTATTTCTTATTGTCTTTATTACCACGATCACGGGTTACTATATGTGGTTTCTTCATATGAAATATCCGCATATAAGAAGTTATGCAGCAATGTTTTACAAATTCTTTGGTAAAACCGGTCAATATATTGGAGGAGGCCTTACCTATACTTACTTCTTTGGTATTCTTACAGCAGATCTTCTTACCATGTCTTTATCCTGGGACAGTTTGTTTGCTGGGCATCATGTTTGTGTGGAGGTTTGGTTTGTAATATCGTTTATTGTGTTTTTTATCCTTGGTCAAGTAAGAAGTTTGCATGATGTATCTTGGATTGCGGTTATAAGCATGATTTGTATCTTTCTTCCCGTCATACTGACCTTGAGTCAAGTTCCAAAACTGGCAGTTGGTACTCATGCATATACTACAATTGGCGGTACTGGATTTGTGGCAGGAACGGTTGGAATGACCGACATCGTTTTTGCATTTGCAGGCCATTTGATTTTTTATGAGATAATGGCAGAAATGAAAGACGTGCGGGACTTTCCAAAAGCGCTTTTGACTTCCCAAATTGTCGGCTATGTATTGTGTATGTTTACAGCAAGCTTCGTGTATGCATATATAGGCAATACCAGCGTTTTACAGAGTCCTGTAACACTAAGTTTAAATCATTCTGCTATTCGAGATGCTTCCAATGTGATGTTGATTATTCACGTTATTAGCCCTGGTCTCATGGGAGGCACTGTTCTATCTCGTGCATTCCAAAGATGGCTGCAGTGTTGGAGTCGAAGAACATTTGATGACCATTCTTGGACGCAGCGTCTTTCTTATCTCATTTGGTCAGCTACAGTTTATGGGTTGGCGTTCATTGTTGCTTCTTTAATTCCTTTCTTTAATGAATTGATTGGTTTGATAGCAGCGTTGGTTTCTTCCAGCACGACTTTTGGAATGCCAGCTATTATGTACTTGATCGAATTTAGGAAACAGACACCTTGGTGGAATTGGATACTTGCCTTGAGTTGCATTGCTATTGGTTATTCGTTGTTAGGTTTGGGTAGCTACGCTGGCATATACAGCATTATTCAAGCTGTTCCTAACCACGGACTTCCCTTTTCCTGTAGCCGTAAGATTTAAAAGGAGAATTGTTGCGACAAGAGGGTATATATGGTTTGTTTTGCATGAAAATAGATTATATTGGTTTATAAATGTTTTTGGTTTATAATACATGTAGATTGTACATTATTGGAATGGAATAATTTGGCAAAGTAAGAGTACTCTCTATGCGAGGAGTATTCCATCTAGTCATACATTCAGTCATACTTTCCAACAAATATATACTTGTTAGTGAGCCTTGGTAGATATCCAAATTGCATATTATTTCCAATGTTCTTTTTTAGTAACAAACAAGGCCATTATCAGCGGTACACACTTGCAGTCCATGCTATAGGAAGCCTTTTTCTTTACTACTGGGTATTCGTTACAATGTAGGTTCTCTTCGTAAAAGAGGAGTCATTGATAGAAAATTATTATGACATGAAACAATCAAAACAAACGAATGTCCAGTATATTCCATAGCAAAACCAATGGAAACTTGCTAACGGATAGATAGGTTAGAATACGCCTTTTCCGTTGACTGTCAAAGAAAAAAATCACTGTCCGTAGAAGCATTTTTCACAAACTCATCCAACTAACGAGGTGCCACCTAGGGTTCTTCATCGGGAAACGAAGGTTGTTCCGTCTGAGTTTTCGACATTTGCAGCTTTTCCACAGACAAGCAGCACGTATTCTAGTGTTATAGTGAATGTAACGGTACTCTGTGTGTCTTTTCAAAGGTTCACTATGATTTAAGAAGGAAGTTCCTCTTGACCATCGTTTGGTGTGTTTGTTGAAACAATTATCTGCTTGGGAATTTTCTTTCTTAGGTTGTTGGTGTCCATCCTTTGGGATGTTATTTGTTTTTTCCTATGATAAAAGACAGAAAGCAAAACAAGTATGCAACGTCCGTTGAGTATAACCTCCAGTTGCTACAATATAGTGACCATCCAACCCATTTCAAAAAGAATAAGCTCCCATTTCAAGACCAACAACTAAGTAAACAATACAAAGCCAACGACTGTTTGACTTGAAACAAAAATTAGGAAACTCAAAGTCTTGCAAAATTTCCACTCTGCCACGAAGAAACTGTTCATGATACTACACAGGTGCGTCATGGTTTTGATAAATACAGAGGTAATGATGAGAGAAGTGTTCGTTTAGTGAAACATTTGAGAACAGTTTATAAGAAAGAATTGTCATGTACATATACTTTACACAGGAAAATATTTTCCAATAGGCAAGAGAATATATCAAAAACTTGGAAAGCATTCGACCAACTCGTATTTCAGAGATTCGTTAATACATTTCTTGTTTGAAACATGAATATGGAAGATAAGGTGAATATTGACCAGAGACATAATTTTTGTTCGTTTTGGCTCTATTTGTATTCAAGAGAATGGTAAAGCATGTCTTTTGACAGAAAGGTTGGACAAAGGAAAGTCTGCAACAAAACGTGTAGACACATCAACATGTTGAAACATCCTTTCGAAGCATCTTAACGAAATGATTGGATTCTTATCAGGGACCACAAGGTTTGACACTTTTAAAGATTTCAAACCTATTTGAATACAGACAAAAATACAACTTGAAAAGCATCATTATTGATTTGATACATTATACCTGCTTATGACGAATTTTCCTCAAAAGTCAAAGAGTGGTTCAAAAAAGAAAAAGTTTCGCTTTCCTTTGGAGGGACATCTATATGATCAGCTCACTGTGGCAAACTTTGTTGATTTGGAGAGTCATACTTTGGGTTTCTACTTGAAAAGGTCGTGGAACTCGGAGTTCTTTTCCAAGTTTTGTAGCCAGGATCTGCCTACGAAAGTGTCGTTAGGTTGCAAGTTAGTTAGTTTGGCAGATTCTAAGATAAGATTTGAGCCAGTTGGGAAATTTTCGGTTTCTACAAAAATAGTGGACCTGGGTGGTGGAGAAAAACGAACAAAAGGAGCTTTGTGGGTAAGTATTGTGTTCTATTTGTGGAATATTTGTTAAGCACAGTGAAGATGAAAGGAATGGCAAATACGGAGGGACGTAGTTCTTACGGTTTTGAGATCGATCGATTGGTGGCTCTGGGAAACATGCATGATACTCGATTTTATGGTAACGTGGATATAAGAAAAACCAATACTTGTCTACAGTGGCGAACCAGAAGCTCTTTTGGTTTGGATCAACAAATTCCTATTTTTGGTAATTTTGTGGGTTTTCGTTTGGGAATGACACCTGATGGGGAATTTGTATCACAATTAAAGTTGTAGTAATGCATGTTGGTTTCCTTCCTTTTCTCCTTTTTATTTCTTTCATCCTTATGCCAGCTGTTTTTATATCAAATTTTTTAGCGCCAAAGTCAAGCATTTTTCCTTGAAAATTTTTTAAATTTGGAAAACGAAGATGCAATATTATACTACCAGTGTTGTGGCTTGTAATCAAGCATTTATACATCTTGGTTGGATAGTAAAAATAATCTGTTAATCTGTAAGCATTTCATTTTGGTGTCATAAAGAATAAATCGGTGAAAACGAAAAGAAATGAAAACAGACTGGAAAGGTAGATAGAAAGCTATCTATTGCCAGCTTGTTTTGTTTCTTATTATTTCGTCCAAGTATTTATGAACTTTCCCTGTCGTTTTTCTCTCAAAAAGGGAATTGTATTCAAGAGTCATTCATTTAGTTCCTCATTGCCTATGCTTTATTGAATAAGAATAGAAAGTCGACATTTCTTAATTGCGTTTGACTAAACCTATCTCATGCTCCTTGTTCTCAAGAAGAGTAGGAAGCAGACATTTGGCTGCTACAACAATTTCTCAGCAAACTATTTCCAATCTTATCAACACTTTTCTATCTTACCTTGTTCTTTTATAAACAGTGTATTTTCGCTTCAGTTAATATTCCTTCCATATGTCATATATAGAACTGGAACAGATGTTACCAATCTTAAAAATGCGGTGCTCTGTTGGTTTACTTCAAGGCTGTTAATTTGAAAGTGACTTCAGACAAGTAAATTTCTAGGTTTCTTCATGATGAGACCGATGAGACCTTGAAGCTGTGCTTGTAATTTCGATTTGTAAGCAGCATATGGCATGTCCTGTCAAGGCCGTTCAACTACCACCGCTTTTTCTGATCTGTGGGGAATAAAATATGCTGAACATGTTCCAAAACTCCAATTTCAGCTCTTGTCGTTATTTTCTCTCTGTTCAAAGGTATCCCCTTGAAACCTTTTGTCCAATACTACTGGTCATCCATATCTTTAATCGTTCCCGATTTCTTCTTCCTCTACAAGCATATAGCAAACATTCTCTTATCCTTTCCAAAATGTATCCCTTTAAGATTACTATTACTTTATAGTTTAAAAATGATAATGTCCTGTACGTATTTTAAGCTTTTGCTACATTATAAATGGTACTTTTGTATTTCTGTCACACGATTTGGACTGCTGGAAAAAATTATCGAATTTCTCAAACCCTTCGTTAAAGTGTTTTCGTAAACTTTCTATTCTTTCAAAAGATGTCTTTGGTGCTCTGATAGTACTCTGCATTATATTAAGTTTTTCTAACAATTTTCTTTCTACATGTTTTCTAAATACAGTATGTTGATTTTTCATAATGTCTTTCAGATATGGAAATCGATCTTGTCGTCTAACAAAACACAACCGATGAACGACCCAATTGGCTCTAAAGATTGTGTCTTGGGCTGCTGCGGTGGTCGGTGCAGTCCTGTTGTGATGTTCTGAATAAGAACACTGGAAAACAAAGATGGGCAAAAGTAAAAAACTTGGACAAAAGCGTTTGGATAAGTATTATCACTTAGCAAAAGAACAGGGTTTTCGCTCAAGAGCTGCCTTCAAACTCATTCAGTTGAATAGAAAATATGACTTTCTAGGTTCTGCAAGGGCTGTTGTGGACTTGTGTGCCGCTCCGGGTGGTTGGCTTCAAGTAGTAAGGAAGGAAACTCCCGTCGCTTGTTCTTGTGTAGCTGTTGACCTTGTTCCCATTCGTCCTATAACAGGTACCATCTGTTTGACGCATGACATAACAAAAGATACCTGTTTATCCTCCATACGAAATGCTTTGGCTGGTGTTAAACCAGATGTAGTATTATGTGATGGTTCGCCAAGTATGGGAACTTCATGGCTGCAAGATGCGTATACTCAAGCAGAACTGACATTGGCAGCATTAAAACTTGCAGTTTCCTTGTTGAGACCCCATGGTTGGTTTGTAGCCAAAGTGTTTCGCTCAAGTGAGTATACTGCACTAGTACACGTCTTGAATCAATTTTTCGGAAAAGTGGTAGCTACCAAACCACGAGCTTCTAGAACAGAATCAGCCGAAATTTACGTGATTTGCAGTAAGTTTAGGGACGTTAAGAATGTTGATATGAAGCTGTTGGACCCTAGAGTTGTTTTCAAGGAACAGGAGTCAGATACTCAAAGGATGAACAGTCGACTAATTATGCCTACTGAGAGAAAACCCAATCGTTCTGGATATAGCCAAGAAAGTCATACCAGTCTAATCAGAAAATATTCTGTACTAGACTTTATTAACACATCTGAACCCATTGCTATTCTTAACCAAGATCATGTATTGGAATTTGATGATCAGGAAGAATGCAAGTGGATACGGTCATTGCCTGTTACAACAGAAGATATTCTAGAAAGCTGTAAAGACTTACAGGTTTTAGGTCCCAAGGACCAAAAAAGGCTCTTGAAATGGAGAAAACAAATTTTAAATGAAAAGAAAAGAATTCAAAAGAACAAAGAACAAGACGCATCTCTTGATGAAGACAGCCTATCTGTTTCCGAATCCTCTTCATTGAAAGACTCTGAAGACTCTTATGAGACACGAGAAAAAGAGAGATTGCGAAAATCTCGCAAGAAGTTGCAAAAACTGCAGAAAAGGGAGAAAAAGAGGAAAGAGAGAGAAGGGGTTGACACTTCCCATTTAGTTGATTCATCTCAAGAACAAGCTTTATTTTCATTACCCACAAAAAAGGATACAATGGAAACCATCGCAGAAGGAGATTGGAAAAATATAGATGAAGATGATAATTTGGAAGAAAAACAGTCTAAACGAAATTCTTTATCAGTTGATGAAGAGCGCTATTTATATTCGGTTGATACGGACGACAATGGTTTTTCTGATCAGTATGAGCATAACCCATCTGGATGGGAAGAGACTAACCATGTCGATGTTCCAGATAGTTCTTCTGACTCGGAAGTGGAGTACTCAATGAAAAGATGGTTTTCTCATCCATTATTTGATGAAACGGATCAGGCCGTCTCTTCTTTTAATGAGGATAAGGAATCAAGAAAAACTTGTGAAGATAAAGAGAGCTTATTGTTGAAAAGGAAAAGAACTGAAGATGACTTGGAAGCAACGAAGTTAAACTCTTCACCTGTTTCAGGTAGTGAAGATGAATCATTAGATATTGATGAAACATCAAGAGCATTGGCATTGGCACAAAAAATGATTCGTAAAAAGTCTCGAGAAGAGTTACTAGATGATGCATGGAACAGATACGTTTTTGATGACGAAAATGCGCCTCGTTGGTTTTTAGAAGAAGAGAAGAAATATCGAAGAGCTCCTGTGGCTATTTCAGAAAGCAATGTCGAGTCAATGAAGGCTAGTTTGGAAGGAAAGTATGCTCAGTACTTGAACCGAAAAGAACAGGAAGCTTTATTAAGAAACAAGCGAAGAGAAGCTCGTCGATTACGTAGAATGGATGCTGAAATAGAAAAGATTGAGTCTCAGCCGGAGTTATCGACGGAAGAGAAGCAAAAATCCATTGAGAAACTATTGAAACGGAATAGAATGGCGAAAAAGAAGAAGAGACAGGTCGCTTATGCAGTTGTTCGCCCGGGAGGTGGTAAAATGATTGTTGGTCAAGGAGGAAAAGGAAGGAAAGCAAAAGTTCCAAAAGGAGCAAAAATTAAATATGTCGATAGAAGAATGAAGAAAGACCTTAGAGGACGCAAGAAGAAGAAGTAAACGAGCAACAATAAACGCAATTTACCCAATAAATTGGAATATTTTGGAATTATTACTCAGTGGTTTCGATTCTGTGATTGGATTGATTTCGAAAAGGGAGTTGGCACGTTTGGAAAGAATTTTTTGCACCATGAGCTATTACGATACTATTGTTCCTATATCCTCTGACACGACTGATAAAAAGCAGTCCTACGAAGGTAGACAAAGCGTATGTGGTTTTGCCTTTTATGAGTTTCCAGACCCACTGAATGAATTTTATGCTGTCTGCCAATAGGGTATTACGGACTATGGCCAGGACTTTGAGTATGGCACTAGTGTGGCAACTTGCATGCAGTTGGTTCGACTAGGTGAGTTGCTGTTTTAATTTTTGAGGAGTGCCTTGTTACTCTCTTGGAATAGGTTTTCTGCGTAAAGTCTATGGTATCCTTTCTCTTCAACTGGGCCTCACTGTTTTTGTTTCTGCACTGTTTATGATGAACCAAAGTGTATCAGCGTTTATACTCAGAAATATTTGGCTGCTCTGGATAGGCTTATTGACGACCCTTGGCTCTCTATTTGCCCTTATCTTTTACAAGAACCAACATCCCATAAACATGTATTTGCTTGGACTATTTGTAAGTTAACCATATAACAGATTTCACGAATTACTTATCATATTTCTATAGACTGCTGCAGAGTCGTACATGATAGGTACCATTTGTGCAATTTACAGTGTCACAGGCCAAGGATGGATTGTATTTCAGGCATTCCTGTTGACTGCTCTAGTATTTACTTCTTTGACAGCTTATTGTTTCAATAGTAAGAAAGATTTTTCTTTTCTCGGTGGATTTTTATGGGCCGCATTGCTTTGTCTCTTTGGTGCTGCAATGGTAAATATGGTGTTGGGTTGGACTGGCAACTATTCTCCAGGTTTCTCATTTCTCATATCTGTTGTGGGAAGTCTCATCTTTTGTGGATATATCTTATTTGATACTTCCTTACTGATTAATCATTTGTCTCCTGATGAATATGTGCTGGCATCCATTAGTCTTTATTTAGATGTTATCAACCTGTTCATGTATCTGTTACGAATTCTTTCTTATTTGCAGTCGGACAATAATTAGAATAGCAAGGAACTCTTATGGTTGTGGTTGTTGTCTGCTTTCCAGTAGAACAGTTTGCTTGATACATTCATCATAACGAAATAAATACTTTGTGAGAAGATACTGATAATAAATCGTTTGTCATTTACTTCCTTGCAACAAGCCATGCACAATATAAGCAACCACTTGTTTTGTATCCATATTTGTGGTATCCAACTCTTTGTCTCCAAAAGCCTTTTCTTCTTCGTCCAACGTTTCCAATGTTTCCAACTGACTACATAACAAGGAAGAAGACATAAAGTGACCACCACGTGATTCAAGTCGTTCTTGAATGACTGATTTTTCTGCTTTCAATAGCAGAAAGCGACAAGGAATGTCTTGCAATAGTTCTCGTAGTGTGTTTCGCAAGTAGAGTCTATAAGAACGTTTCAAAGCACTACAAGCACAAAAAATATGCGTGTTCGAGACACTCTGTTCTTGTCGAGCTAGTAGTTGGGCGATGGCGTTGCATAAGTTATTCAACCAAGGCAACCTATCTATCAGAAGGATCTATCAGTGACAGAGTCTAACAACCAACAAGATACTACCTGAATCGCTTAATGGTATTCCCTTTCTCATCTTTTCTTTATTTTCTTCGCTATGGTAATCATCAGCTGCATACATAGTTTGAGAATTTACAAGTGTTGATCCTCACGGACATACCATCAACATAAATAGCGTTTGAACAGCAACGAGTTGCAAGTTCTGCAACACTCGTTTTACCGATACCACAAACTCCGCTGATAAAAACGATCATTTCGAAACCATTGGCGACACAAGTCACTTGCTATTTGTTTATTTTGTTGCCACTAAAAACATTTCTCCTCTTTTATTGAATTTTGTCAATATTGAAAATCATTGGCCATGTTTTCCTGTATATTGTTTTACGTTTGCTTATATCAAAGTGCTTGTAATGCTATCAACGACTGGTTGGCATAATAACGAACATCACTGTCTTCTTCCATATTGTTCTTCAGTTTCTCTAAACATGGAATGACCTCATTCTTCACTGTTTCCTTCTTGATGTGAGTTGCTGTTTCTTGTAATGTTTTTGCTGCACCAAAACGAATATTTGCCACGGGATCTTGAGAAGCTTCTTCCACTAACAAAGGAACAAATACTTGTTCGGAAACATCAGCTGGTAAAACACTCGAAAGACAAGCCATAGCATGTAAGGCAGTCATTCGATACAAATAATTCTTTGAACTCTTATATAAAGCAACAATCGAGGGAACCACATGTTTCGTTGCCCAATCTTGTCCAAACAACTCTGTCAGCGACTTCAGATTGGTTATTGCCAACTCACGAATGGCATAAACACTATCACTTAACCATTGAATGCATAATATCCCCAACTTTTTATCACTTTCAAAGTATTCTTTTCCAAGTTGTTTTGCCAAGGTAGGAGTTAGTTCAATAGCTGCATAACGAATGCGCCAATTGCGATCTTCAGAAAGTTCCACAACAGAAGGAAGCAAATCACTGGCCAACTTATCTATCCCAATCACCTGTGACACCTTGTCAAGTGAACCAATGATATTTAAACGAACTTCTGAAAAGTCATCTTGTAACAATTTTAAAAACATTCTTAACAAGGTATCTCTCGTAATTTCTGGTCCAGCAATAGGAGCAACAGACATAATATTAGATGCCAAAGCTGAACGAACAAAAGGAGAATCATCGAGAGATAAATTTCTGGAATATGAATACAACTTTTCAAATACTTCAGAGACTACAGAAGAACTATCTGTCATCTTATTATCCAGACGAGAAATGGTTTCAAAAAGAGCAGCAATCTTAAAAGCTGCTGCAGTTCGTACTTCTGCTTCACAGTCCTCTATCAACTGATAGAAAGCCGGTGCTAATTCTTTTACCGTTGCTTCAAACCCCAGACCTTCTGCCAACTCGCATATCTTATCAGCAAACATAAAACGAACACGCCAAGATTTATCTGCTGCCAATTCGCGTGTAATAGGAATCAAGTACTCTTGACGAGCAGGACTTTGCAGCGGAATAAGTTTTGCCAAGACTGCACAGTTCTCTACTGCCAATAAACGAACGGAATCTTGCTCATCTGCTGCCAAACGAACAAAAATAGGAATTATCTAACAAATTAAATGGGTACACACTATTATTTGTTTTAAAGTCATAACAGGCCAACTTACTTCTTTTTCTACGCATTCTACTTCAACCACAGTTGCAAACTTCGCAAGTTTAGAAGCAGCAGCTCTTCGTACCATTGGCGTTTCATCTTGAGACAAGTCTCTAAATATACTTCTCAATTCTTTTTTCCATTCCTTCAAGTCTTCAGGTAGATACTTGTAAGCCGAATAGAATAAACCTGCTGCTGATATACGGGAAGTAAACCAATCACCTTTGGCTAGTCTCTTTACCAAAGGAACATAATATTTCACAATATCGTCGCTTTGCTTTGCTTCTGCCATTATCTCAACCAACTTACTCAACGACTCTACAGCCTTTTCTCTAACGACAGTTTCTTCTACTGCTGCCAACGTTTCCAACAAGTCAAGCAAACAATATGCATTACTTGGACCCCCTACTGCGTCTACAAAATTACCTAGTTGTTCTGCAAGTGCTAAAAGTACTTCGTCCTCATCGTCAATATTTTCGCTTAAGAAAGGAAGCAGCTCAGCTCTTGTCCTTTCTGGACCAAGTGCACTTGCAATAGTGCCTAGTCGCTTGATAGAATTTAAACGCAATTGCATGTCTTCATTCTTTAACTCATCTATTAAGACTGCTATAGGATATAAAGAGTCCTTATTTTCTTCTACAACTTTTGTGCTCATCTCTATCCCAAAATGGACACGAAATGAAGAGGTAATTTCGCAAAAGCCTCAAGCCTGAAAAGACAATATGACAGACAAAAAAAGGCGCCTAAATATTTTTATTTTTTCTTTCTTCCATTTTATGTAAAATATTTGGCAAGTTGATGGTTTCCTTTTCACTAAGCGTCGTCCAGAAAGATGGTTGAACCTTATTTAACCATTGATAAACTTCTGTAAAGCACTCTAACTCATCAATAGACTCTAATGTATCACTGTCTTCTTCTGAAGTATCATCCAAGTCTTCATCCTCATCACTTAAAAAATGAAAAGATGAAAGAGCATTTGACGTGTTGGAAGCTGAAAAGGCATCTGTTCTTCCTCCAAGAGACAACACATGCCATTCATCATCATCATCTTCTTCTTCTTCTTCAGGTATACTTTCTTGGTCTTCTTCTTCATCTTGTTGATTGCCTTCCAATACCCTTTTGGGAATAGCGCTATAAAGGTTACGTTTAGACATTGCATGTTGTATTTCATCTTCTCGTTCCATTCTCTTCTGAATTACTTGTATCAACTGAGAAGCCACAAGACTAAAAAGTGGAGCATATTCTCCAAATGTTTCTGAGGGTACCTTTATCAGTAGTTCACAGGTGGCCAGAATAAACAATTTGCTATCTCTTTTTGACTCACAATCCTTGATCGAAAGTAACCATAAGGTCATCATATCTTGTAAGATACCTGCTCTTATCAAAAGAGAAAATGTTTGTTTAGCATCTTGATAGAGGAAACTTGAAAACACAGCAGTCTGTAAGGTAGTCATTTTCTTTTCATTGGCTTGTGTTTTCCTCAGGTAAGAGATAAACACATCCAAATAATATAATAATTCTTCTCGTAGAGATTCCTTACAACTTCTTAATAGTGTTCCTAAAAGTTCTAAACCTGCCTCTTGATCTATCAAAGTATCCCGACTCAGCAAGAATGAAATAAAGTTCTTCGTTCTTTGTTGATGTGGTATATTATCTTCGCTGGATAATGTTAACCACTCTTTCGTTCCATATCGAATATAACATTCGAGCAGAGAAGCAATAGAATCTGAGAAACTTGCAAAGTTACATTGATTATCCATACACTGAAATAATTTTGGATACAGTGACCAAAAATAAGGAAATACAGTTTTGGAATAAATAAAAATACTTTCGATAATCATCAACGTTTCCTCTAAAAACTCTTCTCTTCCGTCCTTAAACATTCCTTCAAAGATAACTATCAAAGCATTGGAAATGGATTCTAAGACAGTTATTTGATTCTCTACGGTTTCTAACATGGAATCAATTCCATTTAAATAACCAATCACAGAAAGTGACAACTCATCGTCTTCCTCACTGGGCTCTTTTGCTTCTTCAATTCTTGCAATATAAACAAGAAAGGCATCTCTCAATCTTTCAATAATTTCCAAAGCATATGGAGACAATTCTTGTGAAAACTTATCAATGAGCGATTCCAGAGTATCTATTAACTCTGCTTGATCTATTTGACCGAAAAGTTGAAACAAGTGCTGTAAAACCAACTGAACATAGCATTTCAGATATTCTGTTACACAATCTTGTTCTAACAAGTGTTGTAAATCAACCACTGCTCGGACTCTCACAACGAGGTCATTATCTCTTAAACATTCAAGATAACTTTTTATCCAATCGGTTGGCAAAGAATTCAAGATATCTTCAGTCGCCAATTCACCAAAGAGCCAACAAGTAACTGCTCGTAGAAAAGGAAAAGGACTTTGAAAGTCAACAATGATGAAATTCCATAATATTTCCTATGCCAATGAGGAAATCGAATTTAGATATACAAAAAGCAATTCTTTTCTCTCTCTCTCTCTCTCTCTCTTTGACTTACCTGCAGCTTATTTTGTAATTTTGCAGAAGCACACAATTTTTGCTTCATATTTCCTATAGCCAGTATAGTACCATACTTTTTTTGAGCCAATGTCAGTTTTCGATGACTATCTGAGGAATTCACAGACATCGATGCATATTGTTGTAGTATTTCTACACAAAAATTATAAAAAGGTTCCATTGTTTTAAATCCTTTGCTCGTTGAAATTGTACTGACAAAGGAACAAGCAGCTGAGCGAGCAGAGAGATATTCTTGAATAATATCAAAAGATTCACGAATATATGCTTGAGGATCTTGTTCCCATAAATCCCAATCTTCTTGTTGGAAACATAGATAAGGGAATATCACAGAGCTCATAAAGTCTTTCAAATGAGGCTTTAAAAGTTTCCATAATTTTGGTTGAGAAACAGAAGTTTCAACAATAGAAATACAAAGATTAGTTACTCTTGCAATCAACGGTAATCCTCTGAAGGGCCAATATAACAATTCGATGGTTGTCTGTAGAATTTGTGGAGCAACAGCTTTTATAAAGTTATTAATAAAAGGAAGCATCTCTTCATCATTCACCTCGCTTGTGTCTTGATATCTCTGCATCATTCTTAGAAAGATATGTCCAATCCACTTTTTGACCTTCCAGCCAGTCATATGAAAGGAGTCTTCCTCATTCGTAGAAGGAATAGGTATCATAAACATATGTAATAAAAGTTGAAACCATTTAGTAAAGACTTGAATGTCTCTCAAATGCGTTGGTATGGTTACATTCGTCATTGACCAAAATATTTTGGCCATGAGTTTCTGTAATTCTAATACCTCTTCAGAATAAGAACTCTCCAAAAGTTTCCGTGCAATATCTTCTAAAATTGGAAACAAAGTAAAGGTAACTTGATTCAAGAGATTCTCTTGTGCTTTGTGGTCTTCCCTTCCAGAAAAATATTCGAAATATTTTGCCAACTGTCGAACAAGTAACAATGCACCTCGCAAATGATTCAAGTCTTGACTGTTCTGCAGCTCAAATATTAAATAAGAAACAACACTGGACCAATTATGAGGAAACTCTTCTCTCGCCAATATTTGAAAGGCATCTGCTAAAGGAGATTGTACCTTTGTCGAACAACGACAAATGACAGAAACCAAGTTTTCTAAAGTGTAACTTTTGTCTTGAATAGAAATAGAATGGCTATCATTCTTCCAAGAAGACTTGATTACGTTTTTTACTTGAATTGCAGCTGCCAGTTGTACTTCTAGGGGCAACGTGTCGTCTTGGACTGTTTGTAACAAACAAGTTAAAAAGCCAGTAGAATATTTGTGTTCTTCCAAAAAAGACTCTGAATATTTTCTTATTTCTGATTGAGCACTGAATGTGCCTTGTAATATCTGTGAAAGTGTCTTGTATTCAGTCGTCATTGGCAGTGCCATCCGAACCGCAAATCATTAAAGCAAATCTTATCGTCGACTGGTTTCTCTCTATGAGATGACGACAGTTCTTTTTGTCTTTTATGGTTTTCGTCCAGGAGGTGTCAATACTTCTATTAAACGACGTTCATAAACATAACTAGATTCTATATCAACTTTTGCTAATTGTCTGGCAAGTATTTTTGGACTTTTTGGTGCAAAATATCGAATATACAATAAGCCAAGACAGATAGCAACGCCAATGAATGGTAAACTAACGTCCAAAAGCTGACTCTTCTCAAACTTGGGAGTCATCCAAACCTTTAAAACAAGTCTTATTTAAGGAAATTATTCTATAAAAATAAATTCATGCCTTGTGTCCATATTGTGCCTCAACAGCTCCTTTGATATCTTCTTCTGAATGACCTTCTACTAACAAGTCCCATACCAATTGACGTATTTCATTAGCACTAGGTGCTCCTGAGAATTCAACAGTTTGTCCATTTCCACATTCTAAACATCTAATTTGTTTATATAGTGCTCTTGCTCGAGATTCTAATATTGCCTTGCGTACTTGAAAGGAGGTGTTTTGGTCTTGTATAGGCACTTGGTTGGGGATTGTGTTTCCCTCACAAAGTAAATTATTTCCTATCCAGGACAAACCAATCAACGTGGATGTGCATACAGAAAATAAATATTTATGTTTCAATATGCTGTTTCTATCCAACAGTTTGTGGAAACCAAACCATTGCCATTGTTGTTTGCCCCAAGTAGTCATCATCCAACCAAACAGTCTCTCTCAGCCAATATGCAACGCCATACTGCGACATACAACACGTTGGGTTTATTAGAGAAACCAACTTTAGAGAAAGACGGTTTCCAAACTTGTAAGAAGAAAGTAATAAATGACCCAATACATGGTCATTTTGAACTGGAAAACTATTGTGTGAAAGTGATTGATACACCTCATTTTCAAAGACTGAGAGACATAAAACAGTTGGGCAACTGCTATTATGTCTTTCCAGGTGCAACCCATTGCCGCTTTGAACACTCTCTAGGTACTTTGCAGTTATAGCAATGATGATTTTATTTTGAAACTGTTCAAGGTGTTTGCCATTTGGCTGGAACACAATTACAACAACTCTATAATAGGCAAAAACAAGAACTTTTCGAGAATGAAGAAGACTTTTTGCAGAATTATCGCCTAATCAGACTCGCTGGACTATGTCATGATCTTGGACATGGTCCTTTTAGTCATTTCTTTGATGAGTGTTTTCTAAAAAAGAAGTTTGAAGCGCTTTCCATAGAAACTTGTCCTTCCCTGAGTCACGAGTTCCGTAGTGGACAACTTTTGGAACATTTATCAAAAACTTGCTGCATTGATATTTCTCAACAAGAGTTACAAATTATTCGAGAGCTTATTCAAGGTCCATTCAAAGATAATCATCGTTCATTGTCTCGTAATTTTCTCTATCAAATTGTCTCCAACAAAGAGAACAGTGTAGATGTTGATAAATTGGATTATCTCGTTCGTAAGAATCTATGTGAAACAGTGCAAGTTGACATAAATACATTTTGTTAGGTTCGTGATACTCGTGCAACAGGTTTAAAGTTTGGTTTTGATCATTCTCGGTTGATGCAATATTGTCGAGTGCTTCATCCGTCCATTGCGTATCATCAGAAAGAAGTTTTCAATATGGTAAGTCTTGTTTAGATAGTTGATAATCTTTTTCAACGATATATTTTCCCTAGTATGATATGTTTAATTTACGTTTTAAATTACACAAAATTGTATACAATCATCGAACTTCAAAGGCTATTGATTATATGTTGACCGACGTACTTTTACATGCAGACGCTTATTTGTCCATTAGCAATTCTATATGGGATATGGAAGAATTTCTAACAATGAGCGACTCCATTCTTTATATGATTGAACATAGTAAAACACCTTCATTGGAACGGTCGAGAAATATTTTGAAAGCACTTCGTATGAGACATCTTTATAAGTTCGTTTGTGAAGTTTTAGTTCCATGTCATGTTCCCGATATCAAAGAAATAGATGTAACAACCTGTCAAGTTGGTGCTGATGTTCAACTTGGTCCAGATGATATTATTGTACAAAATCTGCGTGCCAATTATGCAATGAGAGAAAAGAATCCAGTGGTAAGTGCAATTCATATTTATTACTTTGATGATAAGGAAATGTTAATTTGTCAATGAAAGGACAATGTTTTGTTTTTTCAAACATGGCAAGATACTTGTGGTATTCATATTCCACGAGAACATGTTTCTTATCTTATTCCAGATGTATTTGAAGAACATACCGTTCGATTGTATTCAAAACGTCGAGATAACATTGCAGTTCAAGCTGCAAAGAAAGCTTTTCAAAACTGTATTGAACAATTCACTAGCAAAGCAGATGTTCAAAAGCAACTGAGTGGATAAACAATGTGTTGATCATGTCTCATGATAAAGTGAAAAATATCCATTAAATCAGTTTTGCTTTAGAAAGCAACAAGTTTTTTGGGTTGCTTTCTTTTTACTAGAAAAAGAACTATTGTTGCACTATATCCAATGTCATGTGTTATTACTTGTTGCCTTCATAGAACAATATTACGAATCCATTAAAGCTCCTCTGCGCCAGCCTTGATGCTTTGTTGAAAACTAACTTTTGGTATCCTTCTTAAGGACGCTATCTGACTCATTTGCATTTGAATAAGACCACATAGATTATCAAGTTGAATAGCAAAGTGTTGGTAGTCCATTTCAACTTGCTCGTTCCAACCAGAACGCACATTCCAAATAATAACAGCCTGTCGTAGGTTCTCGGATATATGTACCTTTTCTAACAGAATAAAATGACCAAAATTAGTTTCTCCACAAATAACTTCTCCAGCACACCGCAAGACTAACTTGGCAACTCTTCCTCTTCTATAGGACTGACGAGGGTTCTTCTTTACTACAACGAATTCAGGCAGACTCGTTGTTCCATTAGCTTTGACAGATTTGTTAGGTTTCATTCCTTTTTTGATTGTATCATCCATTTCCCAAGAAGTATTTTCTTTCATAAAACTACTCATGATTTCGTCTTGTTCTAGTCGCGAGTTATGTTGTGCTGAGAACAAACGTCGATGCTTACAAGGCAAACCTAGTAAAACTTGAGAGTTGCTTATAAAGTACTTGTCCACATCAACAAAACAATTAGGCAGTTTTGTTTGTGATTTTGCAAAAAAGATAGTCAAAAAACCTTTTAACAGTCTACTCATTACTTGACAAAGTGTGGTCTCTTTTCATTCAAGAAACAAATTCATTTTCTTTTGGAGGAAAGATGATGGACTTGGCCCATCCATCTAGCAACAGCTATCGACTATGGCGATGAATAAGAAAGCAGATAATCCATTGGACGATCACAATCGAATTCATTTTCCTTGTTTTGAAGAGTGTATGTCTGATGCTAATTGGAGCAATATAATTGGACACGATACAAGCCACCATGATTGGCTTATCCGTCAACAGCAGCAGTTTCATAGCACTTGCTTTGATTCTTTTCAGAAAGGATTAGAAGAATATGCGTACCAAATAAATAGTGCATGGGAACAGTTATTCTTTGGACATGATACAAGCTTCTCTTCTCTACAAAACAGTCTTCATCAAGCAACAGCAGATATGAAACAAGCAAGAAAACCACAAGTTTATGAAAAAAAGTGTTTACTTTGTATTCTCAATGAAGTATAAATACATAAAGAAGAAGTTTGCAAGCTGTGTCGAAAATGCCTATCAATTAATAGAAATATGGAGTACGACATCAATCCAAATATCATTTTCTTCCAAACAAGTTGAAAAGTCGTTGATACATAAACTGGCAAAACTTGAATACAAGTTAAAATATATAGAAGAAACCTATTACAAACTAAAACAATCGACGGACATTTGCAATGTTTTCAAGTGACCGTTTATTCAAAAATCACACAAATCACTATATTAGATAGTTGGTTATGTTATTTGCTGGACAATCTATACAGTATTCGTCGCCATATAGTAATCCCAAGATGTTCCTATAGAAGTTGAGGCATCATGAAATGTACTGGTTAGTGAGTTATCTTGACGACCAGAAACAGATGTGCTTCCTTCTGGTAACAGTTCTGAAGGTTCAGAATATTCCTCATTTTCTTCTTTTCTTCTTCCTCTCCCATATAATAAAACATCTGGAGATGGCATTTTCGTCCTTAGAGCAGACTTGCTTGAACCATAACTTTTATAACTCGATTGATACCGAGAACTTTGACTTGAAGGGCATTGCGAACGACAATCTTTCGCTTCCCTGTCATTCGTTCGTTCAACCATTTTCAGATCTTCTTGCGTTAATGGTGTCATTTTACTGGCGGTAAAACTTCTCATATGATTATTTCTTAAAGAATCCATATCGGTCATGGCATGATCCTTGACTGATGCTGACATTCTCCCATGATACTGACTCGACCAAGTAAAGGCAGAAGACTCTAAGGGATCCGAATTGTAACCATATTTTTTCTCTTTTTTCACTGGGAGGGTCGACGAACTAGTCAGACTACTAACTTCTGATACATACTCATTATTTTGTTCCAAATTTGGATCATTCAGGCCCTTTACTGATGTGACTGATAGAGAGTTCTTACAGATAGATATCACTTCTTCCAAACAAGCACGAAGTCGGTCGAAACAAGGTTGACTCCAATCAATAGATTCATCTCTATCATAAAACGAACAGCCCGAATCTATGCTAGCTCCCTTACCTAATGCGTCTCCTGATCTCCAGGCCTCCAAATTATGTGCAGTAGTCTTAATCCCATAACTTGAAAGAAGATTTTTAACTATCGAAGCTATTTGGAACAAATTCTCTCTATATCGACGACATTCATCTTCCGTTGCATGTTTCATGGACTGTTGTAAACGGCACTCTTTCTGTTTTTGGGCCAATAAATCTGAGGCAGCGTGGACTAAGGCTTCTAGTCTAAGAATATCCATACTTTCACAATATTGAGTAATGACACGTGGGGGTAGCTTAGCGACAAGTTGGAGACCTTTTTCTTCTTCCAAGCATAGGGAAGGTCTCAAGTCGTCAAGTTTTTGTTGAACCAGTTTACGTCCAGACTCTTTCCTTCTCAAAGGTAGTATGCTCTCCAGAAAGCTTTTCTTCTTGTTTCTGGCTTCTACTAGTAAAACTTCCGTACTCAAACTGGCACCTGAAGTCGTTGTTGTAGTCATCTTCATGGTTGGTGCCTCAACGACAAACCATGTTGCCAGTTTGCAACAATTTCATGGTCCACTTTCAAATCCAAAATGCGATTTCTGCAGTGTTGTGGAGAACTTTCTATTCATTTCAAATCTACTTGTTAAACAAGTAGTAGTTTTTCAAGCGCATCCAATAAGGCTATAGGCTGAAGTATTTCTTTAGGAGGTGATATGTTTCGAATACGAGCAGGTTTCCTCCTTCTCAAGTTGACATTAGTACATTGTTTCCAATAACTCCTTAAGAGATTAAGAAGCTTTGCTACTTGCTCCAGAAACAATGGACTGTATTCAATTACTTCAAGGGAGGCCTTTATCTGCACTAAATCATGGAAATAATCGGGTGAGAATATTCCATCCAAACGCTGCAAGTCATTCTTGTGATAATAATAAGAAACGACTAACCTCGCGCCTGCATACCAACAACTTTTTTCAAAAAAAGGAAACAGGTACTTTTCTGGTACACCCGTTCGTCTCTCGAGACCAGCAATTTCCAATTGCTTTGAAATTGCCAAATCATGGAGATAATTGCCACCAAACACGAGAGAGTCTTCCGGAGTATATACAGCATGAATCCATCCGGAAGGAATGAAAAATGTATTTCCAGCTGCAACTTCAATCCAAACGCACTCTTCTATTTCATCACCAAAGAATATCGAATTCTGATAGGGATTCGTTGTCCATTGCTCAAAGGCTCGAAGATTCTTCACAGAAGGACGAATAAGATAAAAGATCTTCCTTCCTGAAACGATATGATACCAAACAGAACTACCTCCAAAGTCAATATGAAAATCGGTATATGCTCCAGCCACTGACATTAAACAATAAAGTTGCACTTTGGGATAAGTGATCATCGGTTTCTTCATATTTTTTGTCAAATCATGTTATTTTGTAGAAAATATGCATTCAGTTCACTTAAGCAATTCTGTTTCTTCTGTGTTGGCCACGAATTTTGAATCCAATCGATATCTCTAACCACCTGTGGAGCATGAACATAAAATTTTAAAGGCGTATGACTAACTTCTAAGGAAAGAACATTTAACGTCATGGCTCTGTTTTCAGGAGGTGTCTCAAAGTATTGAACCCATTGTTGTACTGTCCATTGCGGATATACTTCAGACTGTGTTTCTACGTTAAGAACTTCTATCAATGAAGATTTACCAACAAATTCTGCAACAGTTTGGATATTGATTACCAATTCTGGTTCGATAATTTCCAAAGCCAAAGAATCTTTGATCAAAATTGGCTCTCTTTGACCACTAGCGCTCCATTTCAAAATGGTTTCCCAGTTTGGTTCTTCAAATACTGTAAATGGGGCGTGTCTGTAACCTCTTGAATGCAGAAACTGTAGAAAGTCAACTCCTGTTTTCAAAGACGGAGCTTTCGGCATAGTGGAAGGAAATTCTTCAAACACGCCATAGTTCAATCTTGCTCGCTTTCTGTCTGTTTTTCTTACTTTCTTAGACTCTTCAACATCCTCAAAGGTGTATTTTCCACTAGAATGACATTTGTTACAATAAAACAAAGAATAGGGACTGGACGCCAGTTCAACAGAGACATCAATACAGCCAGGATGAAACCAAGCATCACATAACTCGCAACCTACCATAAACATTCCCTCCACATATGGTTGTTTACAAACACAAAAGCATTCTTGTTGAAGAACAGGTTGACTATCTTGATTCTTTGGAGTTGTGAAAGGTGTTGGCGCCATCATGTTTTGTTGTGCCATCATCAGTGGTCCATTTTGACTTTTATTTTGAAGACATTTCATCGATTTGACGAAACAAACGCGTCCACATTGGCGTGCCATAACCTCTCGAACCTACTTTTCCATCTCTTCTTAATATAACTACTACTTGTTCATCCTTCTGTATCCGATTTGCATACATCAATTGAGATATCACAACAACAAAAGATACTTATCTCACCTTATTAGGAGGTCTACTGCTATTTTCCACTTCATACCATGACTTCCATTGTCGGTTATTACAAGGCAAGGCCAACCAACTATTTTGTTCGAGTCCTTCTATTTGCTGAAAAGAATTGTCATTGTCTATGACAAATGGTACCACAACAAAACTTCTAGTCTCAAGTTCTTTGGAGATGTTTTTCAACTGGTATATAGTCGTTGATACTTGGGTTCCGTTACCAGCAATAAGAATAGGACGATATTTGGTTTTCAAATCATCAATGATACATTCTCTGCCTTTATAATATATTGGCAAACTGCGAATGGTTGTTGGAAGTGCCAGTTGGTCTATTCTTCTCTTCCCAGTTCGATATTCCAAAAAATAGAGAGTAGCTGCAAACAGAATCACTGCAACATTGATCAATATATTATATGAAGTTTCTTCTCTTGGATACGCAGAGCTTTTTCCTAGAAGCACTGAAACTAGTTGAGAAGAAGATACAAACAAACCAATAGTAGCAGATAAGAATGAAGCGGCATAGATGAATAACCGAAACTTGCGAAATGGCGCTTGAGCTTCTTCCTGTAGACGAAAAAGCTTTCAAGAGTGAGTGAAACTTTATAAAACGATAACAGTTTGACCAGAACCAATACATACTACTGAAGACGCAATCTTTGAGTTTGTTGACTTTGTCGACTGTGATGATTGGTTAGGTTCTTTTGGCGTTGTGTTCATTTGAGTCTTTGTACGGCGACATAGAAGACTCTTTATCGAACAGCTATTAAACGGAAATCCCATGGGAATATAATCAGTTGAAAAGAGAGCATTTCTTTTTGTATAAACAAAATAAGTTTTCTTTCTAATTTTCCGTGAACAAGCAGAACAAGTCACAAACATATTGAAATCTCCCAGAAGCAATATCTCTGAACCATTTAATGGACACATGCATAAGAATGTTCTGCTTCTTGTAGACGCAATATTTTCTTATCAACAAGGGAATACTAGCAATGACTTTTCATTCTAGTATGAATTACTAATAGTATTATTATTCACACAAAGAGACTACTCATTGCTCTAGATCCAAGTCCATGGAGCCATTTGCATTGGTAGTTGTTGGAGGTGGTATTGCTGCTTCCTCTTGTATAGAAGAAGTATGTAAATTAGATTCAAATTGTAACATATTAGTTATTTCATCTTCTCCGGTGTTGAAAACAGCATACGAAAAGACAAGAATAACAAGAAGGACAGTTTCGTTCGGAATAGAAGAAAAGACTCAAAGTGCATTGAGTTCTCAAGTCCATTTTATCCAAGGCACCGTCGACAAGATTGATTTTATTCAGAAGAAACTAATTTTGCAAGAAGGCAACACTTATCTGTATCATAAATTGTGTATATGTTCAGGAGCCTATCCCAAGTCACTTGCTCCTGGAAATCCTCGCGTCTTAACGCTTCGAGACACAACGAGCTTACAAAGACTTAAAGCTTCCTTACAGACTTGTAGAAGACTTGTTCTCGTGGGAAACGGAGGTATTGCATTGGAATTGGTTTATGAATTACAAGGTTGTGAAATATTTTGGGTGATTCGTGACTCTACTTTGGGTTCTGCTTTTTTTGACGAAGAAGCTTCACATTATTTGTGGGATATTTTTGAAGAGTCAAAGTATAATGCTGTGTCATCTGATTCAAAGAATGCCAGTGAAACAGTTGAACCTGTAAAACTTGATTCAAGTCAACCTGGATGGGCTTTAGGTCCTGAATGGCATCGTGAAAAGAATGAACATCTGGAGAATGGTTGAAAGGTCGCCTTGCCAAGAAAAGTGTTCATGTCTTATTAAATTGTGAAGTAATGTCAATTTGTACGAAGGAAACTGCTTCTACTCAGTGTCCCAAAGAAAATGATAGGATGGAAGAATGGCCAGTCTATGTCAAACTGCAAGACAATAGTACAATAGGCTGTGATTTGGTGATATGTGCAATAGGTGTATTACCTAATATTCACTTTGTAAGAAATTCAGCTTTACAGCTATCTTCTGAAGGGATATTAGTCAATGAAAGAATGGAAACCAACTTGGAGGATATATATGCTGCTGGTGATTGTTGTTGGATTAAGGAACATGCGACAGCAGAATTGTGGTTTCAAATGCGCTTATGGAGTCAGGCTTATTATATGGGAAAGGTTGCTGCACATTCGATACTACAAAGTGAACTAATCAGTGATATGACCTTTTATTTTGAATTATTTACACATTCGACAGAGTTCTTTGGACAAAAAGTAGTTTTATTGGGACTTTATAATGCACAAAACTTGCGAGACCATTTTCAAGTGATTGGTTATCAAAGTCCAAAGAGTTTACTGGTTTCTGAAAGGAAAATGATTCGTGTGGTACTTCAAGATGGCAAAATGAAAGGTGCCTTACTGATTGGTGAAACAGAGTTGGAAGAAACCTATGAGAATCTGATTTTATCTGGTTTATCGGTGGAACACTTCCAAGAAGCATTGGTCTCTCCCGAGTTGGGAATCGATGACTATTTCGACTAGAACAGATTATACGAAGATATATATATATATTAGAGTTTTGTTCGAACTTCAAACAGACGTCTTAAGATGAACACTTCTGCAATACAAACAACAATCACCAAAAAGCACTCTAAAAGGGCAAATCGTGTGACCCTTGAACGATTGCTTTCCACCACTATCTCCAAAATATTATCTTTTCAGGTTGCCAAAGAAAAAACTAAAACTTACATTTTAGCATACTTGTTCCTTGTTCTCTTGCAATTGCCTGTTCCATTCGCACTCGAGATAATCCTTCCGAAAGCGTATGAATTTTCTCTCTAGCAGTATCCAAGTGTTCTATTTCAGAAGCCATCAACTTTGGACTAAGAACAAGTATCTAAACAATGATAAATTACCTGGTTTTATGGCATCTGATAAGAATCTCTCGTCATTAGACTCGGCTTCAATTCCTCTATCCACTCGAATATCCCAAGCGACTCTCATTGGTTTGTGTTGTGCAGCACCTAGATCAAAACAAAACTCATATGGTCCATTCTTCTCTGCAACGAAATCAATTTTCGACTCAACAAGCAACTCGTTTCGAAGTTTGATACCATCGGGATCACGAATCTGGTCATCAATTCAAAGAAGAACCCAGTAATATTAGTAAAAGCGTGTATACTTTAAGAAAATAGCTTACCTCAAAATGAAGTGGCTGTGGGTGTTCATAAGGTTCCATAATAAAGAAAAATCCATATATACGGTTTTCTATAAATAAGGGAAGAAAACAGACAAAGATTGGCAACTTGTTGAGCTTTCGAGTAACCCACCAACCTCGAAAGACGTCTTCTACAAAACATAATGGATTCGAAGGTTCATTATCTTGAAGTAAATAGAAACCAAAGCCCTGTGTTAATGAAGAAAACCAAAAGAGACAAAGTACAGTGGTTAACAAAATATGACTACTTTTCATTATTGCCAACCCAAAATGATAAAATTCATTTCCCTTTCTTCTAAAGATGACGACTAGTCTTCCAAGTCATTCAACTATCTTCTCATTCCCAATAATGAAACAACAGTTTAAGTTTTTGGAAATGGACAAGCCGTTGCATTTAGCTTCTTAGAAAGATTCTCCACTTTCATCTTCCCAATGACGAGCTTCTTCAAGGATCGATGTGGTACTTACTGGAAATCCTCTTTTACTATAAAGCCTTGATAAACGTTTTCTTACTCCTTCATGTATCATACAACCGAATTCAAAGTGAAAGGCATCATTAGCATGAAGGTAACAAGGCATTTGAATGAAACAAGAAAAAGGCAAAAATATCAACACATTTTGTTCCATACGAACAGAAAATGAAACCATATGAGAATTCACCACAGAACCATACGAAGTCACTGTATTTGACACATTGCTTCGCAAATCTAACCAGCGTTGTGACCTAAAATTTACTCTGTCCTGACTGTTCATATCATCGTCATTCTTCTCATGATATGAATCAGGTACACTATGAATTGACATTGTTTTTCGAACTGAACAATCACCATCCCATAAAATACGAATCGATGACTGTATCGGAGTATGTTTGTTTCTTCCAGTACTAAACGTTATCTGGGAACCTCGACCAACCCATTGGCCACAGTACTTCTCTAAGGGCAGTCGTTCAGAAGAAAGAATATCCTTATCTACCTCTGAATGGTTCTCTTTCAGAAGAAATACCCCAAATAGCTTATAATCAAAATCATACAAAACAAAACAACGCAAACGTGTGTCCTCTGTTACAACAATGCATAATTCAACCACTTCTCCCGCTGCTGTAACATCAAATGGAAACTTCACTTCTTTGTAATCTACACTGTAGCTAAAGTCGGAGAATAATGCTAGAGAACCTGTGAATACTTCTTTGCGAAAGACATTCCTACTCTGTTTCTCTTCAGACGAAATATCGAAAGCAACATCGACAAGGAAAGATTGGTTTCCTGTGGCTTGTACCTTCTGCAATGACTGTTTATATTTTATCTGCTTCAATTGTTGACCATCTTTAACTGAAAATTCGAAACACGTGCCACTCCACGAGATACTGTCTTGCAACAGGTCTTGAACGTGCTTCATCCAGCAATAAGATATTTGGCAGTTTTTACACGTCTTGTAGAAAGAAACATAGGTCTCTATCCTTCTAAAATAACTATCGTCAGGTTTCTATACGCAGTTTATTTATTCTATCAATGAAAAGAACAAACTTGAGTCATCCAGCAAGAGGCAAACCACTACTCATTTTCGATTTCAGTGGTTTGATTGGGTGAAGTTGTAATTTTGAAGTCTTTTAGGAACACTTCTTCTCTGGGACTAGTGTTCGGATGGTTGATCAGACAGAAAATATAAACACTCAAGAAAAGAAAAGAAAGCCAGCTGGTGATGAATTTATTGAACAAAAAAGAAGACAACAAGAGCTTTTCTGGCAACTTCATCCAGAATATAGGACCAAGCCACATCCTTGTCACCCTCAAGCAGAGAGTTTCGTGGAAGCATTTTATGAAAAACAATCACAAATAATACCGCGTTTCTTTACCATGATATCTTGTCTGTGGAGAGGACACCCTAAAACAGACGAAGTATCTGACGTTGATAAACATTAAATACAAGTGCCCATAAACTAAGTTTCATCTTGCTGCCTTTGTTCACCTTGTGATGAAGCTGTCTGATTGAAGAGCAAAACAACTCCTCTTGTTGCAATTCTTTTAAGTTCCCTCTCCTGTTCTATTTCAAAGGCTGCATCAGGAATAATTCGTCGAGTCTTATAACTGTTTTCTATCATCCAATCAACTTTAGTGTCTTTGTCTGCCGGCTTTTGTGGCTCCGTAGGAGCAGACAGTACAGTTTTCCTCCTTTGTTTCTTTCTACTTGCTTTTACACCTGCTCTTTGAGCATTTGTTTCTTTTCCAATTAAAGAAAGGCTTTTTTCACCAAGTAACTTACTACCGTGTTGGCTTATAATGGCAGACATAGGGAATCGAATTTCCAATCGAATGTATTTTGCGATGGACCGCTACAAGAGCAGCAGCTTTGATAACACTGGTTGGCGTCCCAAGGTCCTGTGCTTTGTTGAGAACACTGTATTCTGTCGACATGGTCAAGTGGTAAAAAAGAGGATTGACCATGTCGGTTTCTTCTTCAATTACAAGGTGTTTCCATCTTATAAGAGACTAAACGCTTGGACGAAAGACCAGACGTTGCTAGATAGACGACATTACTGTTTCCATCTGTATGCTTCCAAAGTCGAAGAAACAAGTAAGGCTAGATTCCATACAGGAGCTACTAAGGAACATGCCAATAGACCTGTACAAGTCACAACAAAAGATGCCAACAATAACAAAAACTACCTTTATTTCTTAGCTTTCAGTTGCTTGGTGCTTTTGGTCGTTGGTGGAGCATCGTTTAACAAGTGGTTTCATCATGAAGATAACTTGGAGGACTTTGTTCGTTGGATACAAACGCTTGGTCCTTTAGCTTCTTTCGTTTATGGTTTATTGTATTTTTTACTGGAAATTCTCTGTTTGCCAGCGTTCCCTTTAACTGTGGCAGCTGGTTATCTCTTTGGATTCTGGAAAGGTCTTTTTACTGTTTCACTTTCAGGTACTTGTGCTTCAGCAGTCTCTTTTTTACTTGCTCGTAATGGTTTGCGTTCATGGTTGGATACTTGGGCTTCAAAATATCCACGTTTCCGTGCGGTGGACAAGGCCATATCAAAACAAGGCTTCAAGATTGTATTATTACTCCGTCTAAGTCCCATCTTTCCCTTTGCAGTTTCTAATTATTTATATGGTTTGACCTCTGTTTCTTTTAGTTCGTATATACTAGCAAGTTGGTTGGGAATGTTACCGGGTACCATAGCATACGTTTATGGAGGCCAGATTGGAAGAACGGCAACGCTTTCTCTTGATAGTGATAACTTTCACTCGGAATGGCTTCAACAACCATGGGTTCTGGGTTTGGGAGCTTTGGCTACTGTGACGGTATTAGGACAGATATCAAAGCTGGCAACAGCAGCGTTACAAGAAGAAGAGGAGTTAACGAAACCAGATAATGCCAATGCCAATTCACAGAAGCAACAATAATAGCTATTAGAGCTACTGTATGATAGTTTGGGGTCATGTAGATAAATGAAACCTCAGAAGGATTGAAGACACTGGTTAAAAATGTTTAAGGTGCTCAGATGAATTGATACTTGAGAATTTCGACTAGCTTCCTTTTTTTCACCATTTACATTTTCAAGTTTGATGATAAGGCTGCAAGTTTCTGTTTCCTCTTATCTGACAAGTTCCTAATACACTCGTTCAGACACGTGCTTTCCTTTCAGAAATGCCAGACACGAACCGACTTTCCCTTTTCAAAAATTCTTCCATCAGTTTTGCAGCAGTGTTTGGTTTTAAATAATTCACAGTTGTTTTTTTGTTGTCAATCTTTCGAAATTCCATACGTCTTTGTATCAGAAGCGGTCTCGTCGCGAAAACGCCACTTTCAGAGAGAAAATCTTATCCGTGCGGGAAAAGGAATTGACAAGAATTGTTTGAACACTTCGATGCTCCACAACTTGCTGATTATTTCCTCCAGTGGTTTGGTACTCTATTCAAGGGAGTTTTCGAACAATCTTGCTCAACCCAGGCTTATTGGTTCACTTCTTACTGCTCTTACAGAGTTTTCCAAGAGAAATATGGCGCTTCCAGTATCGCATATTGAATTGGAAAATTGTAAGCTTTTATAGTCAGTTGTAATATTTTCCGAAACTTGCTGACAGTGTCGAAGTTTCAGTGGCAGTGACTGTAAGTGAAAGTACTCGAATGATTTGTGCTGTCTTTATCGACAAAAGCGACGTAAGCACGGATAAACGAAATCAACAACTTACTAATAGCTTATAGGACTTGTATTTTGGCAGATTGATTTCAACCGAACTTCTCTTTTCTTTCTCACAGTTATATACAGAAATTGCTGATGACTCGCAGAAATTGGACGATTTCGGAGAGTTTTCTACAAGATTACCAGATGTGTTGGTCAACTGCATTGGTTGTGTATTAAATGAACGTGAGTTTTAAATTTTTTTGGTCAGCTGTATGAGTCTAAACATTTTTCTTTTCTAGTGAAACTGAATTGTTTTGTGGATAATGCGATGCTATATCGTGGTGATGTATTATTAGCTTCTTCCTGTTCTTGTGAAGGTGATCCGTATCTAATAATCCTTTGTAGTGAACTTTTGGGAGTTGCGGATGAATTAGGTATGCGTGGTTCTTAGTTGCATGAAGGAAGAGAGAATAAACTGTTGAAAAAAGTATCCAACATGGAAGGAAAGCTTCAACGTTTGTTCTTGGAAACATCCGTTGAAAGAAATTCCAATCAAATTGAAAAAAAAGTCAAACAGATTGCAATATACCAGTTACAGCATTCTCTACATTTGGTTCTTCTTTCTGACTGTAGGCTGACGGAATCGCAAAATTTGAAAGTTGAAAAAGCTATTACCACTGTTGAGAAAAGTATGAAATTTCCATTTCCGATTCTTTAAAAACTCAAAGCTTGATAGTTTTTGAAACTCTTTTATGCATACGTTCCTTTTAAATGTTGAAGATTTAACAAAGATGCTGTAGTTTAGGAGGAATGGAGACCAGGCTGAGTAAAAAAAATGCAAAGCAAAAAGGCGCCAAAAGACAGCGCCAAAAGACAGACTTCAAGACTTAATCCACGTGGCTTTCTTTTCTTCATCAATCTCTGCTGTTGTTGACAATGAACCATTGTCGTCGCACAACGTCTTTGGTTCGAAGCAAATCTGTATCTGAGTGTTCTATAAAGTTATTGGAGAAAAGCTGGGACATGGGCAGTGAAAACGAACAGAGTTCAAAGACATTATTCTCATCTTGTGTACAAAGTTGTCCATCATACGTTGAGCCACAGATGGATGGCTTACCTATGTTTGCGGACCAAAGCCCTCCCCATTGGCTGTCTTCTGAAAATACAATACAAAAGAGGTTAGTTCAATATATGACAATACCTATGTTCTATATGTCATTTGATCTGGTTGTTGTCTCTCAGTGCGGATTGCATCACCGTAACTCCAGTTGAAAATATTGATAAGACAGTTTTCGATGCATTCAATCCACCTACTGTGAAATCCGAAAAGAGAGTAAATAGACGATTGTTTAGTGCAGAGGAGGACATGGATAAAATTCACAAGTCGCACGGAGTGGTAGTACGAGAGAATTCATCTCCATGTACAACATCTGTCTCATTTATGGTTGCTTCAGGCACCCTGGACGAAAAGTGTTCAGTATTTGTCGGAGACCTCGGTAGTGATATAGATGAGGATATGCTATTCAAGTCTTTTTCCAATTTTGGGTCTGTGGTAGCAGTTGATTTGAAACGGGACCGATATACGCATGATCCTCTTGGATATGCGTTTGTGTATTTTTCTACAGAGGAAGAGGCTAATATGGCATTATCGTCCGCCAATGGAATCACAGTGAGCAATCGAAAGATAAGAACTGGTAAACCACAACGAAATACCACTCTCCATATTCCATATATTGATCCTGCAACTGCAGAAGATGATCTCAAATCAGCGTTTCGAAGTTTTGGAGATATCATTGAAGAAGACAGCTATTTTGTGCATCGATGCTATGCATATATTCGTTTCAGGTCTCGAGATGAAGCTGAAAATGCCAAGCAGCGTCTCGATGGAACCGTTTTTGGCAAATCCAAAATAAAAGTGGAATGGGCTAACACAGAGCTACTTCGCTACGCCGTACAGTTCCATTTCGATGTTGAAAAGAGTGATGTCATTACCTTTGAAAGTGTCCGACTCCGTATGAATCGCTTTGGAACGATAACCAAAATTGAAATTTTCTCAGATTCTTCTGGGAGAAAGACTGGTATTGGTAGAGTCTACTTTACTCCTGATAAGGAGGTAAGCGTTTGAGCGCCATACACTTCACAAACCAACTCAAACGCAATAGGGTGAGTTGGCTGCTTCCAAAGCCATCAAATTTGTCAAGTACATTGCTGGGGCTAAAGTGTGGTGTACTTTTTTGAAAGAAATGGTCCCACGAGAAATTGTCCAACCGACAGCCTCATTGGCAAGCTCACCAGAAATGGGTCTATCATCCAACATGCCCGAACCCTTTTTATCACCCATCTTGTCCACTGAAACTACTTCCCGTCGTTGGGAACGAACAGAATGCCCCAATCAAGATCCTTGTTCAACTATCCCTGGTCCTATTCCCGCATATGTTGCAAATGTTACTCCTTCCAGTGCAGTACCTTATCCTTTCTCTTTTGCTTATCCAATGTCAGTTTCCACCGTTCCCTTTTACCCTTACTTTTCTCACGTTATACCCTATTGGTTTCCAACTTGATCGGTAAAAAGATTACACTAGCTTCCGAAATAAACTTTATTTACGTGTTCTTGTCCATTTGTATCCTGATTCACTAACTATGGATGGAATGAGAACAAAAAATAAAACAAAGGCTTCGAATTCAAGCCTAGTCTTTTACATCTATTATACCTCCACCAGCAACTTCAAAAGTTGCTTCATTTTCAGCAAGCATGGGTGAGTCATAAATCTTGGCAACTCTTTGCTCTCCTCTTCCTTTTCGAAGCATAATTCTCGTTGTACTTGCATGTGCAACAACATGTCCACCCACTGGTTTTTTGGGATCAGCAACAAACATACCAGCGGAACCATCGGGTGTAGACATGACCTAGAAAATTATAAAAATTAGAAAGCAAATGGTTAGAAAACAATGTATTCATTTGAGGACTCGATTCATTACTTGATTGGTTATCATGACAGCCAAATTGAATTGTTCCGATAATTTTAAGAGTTGTGACATGAAGCTAACGAGTACAAAAAACAATTCAGTACATTTCTATATAAACGATTCTTTTCCCACCGATTCAGTTTTTGTTGGCGTTCACTTAATTCTCCTCTTCCAGAATAATCGACTCGAAAAAGAGCAGTAGCAGAGTCAACGATGAGTAAGCCAAAGTTTTCTTCCACCATCTTTGCTGCAATATGAATCAGCAATTCCATCTAGTTTTCAAACATGATTCCACAGCTTCATGCTAAATTTCCAAAGCGCACCTGATGTTCTGACGTGTAGGCTCTCGCAACCAATATGTTATCCAACACATCATCTGGATCCATGTCGAATCGCTCCGCAATTTCAACAATCCTTTCAGGACGAAAACAGTTTTCGGTATCAATATAGGCAACTCTCCCTTCTGTGCCATTTGCATTCTTGGGAAGTTGTGTGGTAACGCACAAAGTATGAGCCAATTGTGTCTTTCCACTCCGAAATTCGCCAAATACTTCCGTAATACTACTAGTTTCAACGCCACCACCAAGTAAGTCGTCCAAAGCAGAAGAACCAGTCGTAATGTGCATCAAGTTCTTTCTCCTCTCTTTTACCTCCAAGCCGGATACAAACGACGAGTTTGAAATCTTTGTATTTACAATGTCATTTAATAGCAGGTCGATTCCTTTGTCTGCTCACCTTGTAGGCACATTCACGGACCTTATCGACTTTGGCTTCACTAAGTCCTTTAATAAGTAATAAATTTTTTCTGGTTGTCATGATAATGGAACTTATAGTGTGATATCCAGCTTCTTTCATTCTAATAGCATACTTGAAAATCATATAGAAAAGGTTTTTGAGAGACCAACCTTTTCACATCAGTCGCACTGATACCCATACTACTGAGCTTCTCAATCTCTTCATAAAAGTTTGTGTGTGTGCCAGTGTAACAATCATCATTTAATGTACTTGGCAACGTGTTTTCAGAGTCCGAAGCTTTTAAAGAAACTTCCATGGAACGACTCATCTCGGATAACAAGTTTCAAACTACTCCAAATGAACTTTGGTTCCAGTAAATAAATAGAAAATGTGCGCCAAAAACAGTTGGCATTTTTTCTTTTTGATATTTTATCCACTGCGTTGGAAACACAATAGTATAACAAATCTATCAATCAGTATCTCGCGAATTCAGTTCCAACGTGGTAGCAGTCTTCTCTTCTGGTGTTGATATAATGATAGTGGCAAACAGTAGATCCAAGGAGACCAATATAGTAATGCTACAAACTCTAGAATGAAAAACTATCGAAAAAGGTACAAACAATGTCAATACATGAAACAAAAAAGGAATGCGATTTTACTTACCATGCCAATAAAGATTCTTCTAAACTTGACAGGGAAAGAATCAATCATAACAGCAACCAGCAACTGCGCATCTAAGAGACCTGGAAGATAATGATATAAGAAAGCAGAACGATCAACTGCAATATAAGGGATAAGATTTAATAAATAAGCCATCAGTAGAAATAACCCTTTCGCTAGGAGCTGCGAGAGTTCCCGATCACTTGTCAGTAAACTTCGATAGCGACAATAAAAAATGAGAGAAAGAAAGAAGGCTAATGCAAACAAAATGCAAAGGTACATCACGACAGGATTTCCGATCAGATAGATTTGTCTAACAGAGCCATCTTCCATTTCCTCTGAGAAATATAACAATCCTCGAAGATTCAAAGGCCATTCATACCATTTTGACTCCCAAGGATGACGCTCAGTTATAGCATTATTTGCTCGCAACATTTCTTTGTTCAAATAAATAAAGTTCTCGATAAAAGGAGGTGAAATCGATCCAACTTCATACAACGGATTTCCCTTTAACGCCTTTTGAAATTCTTCCTTCATAAAGCCATCTCCGCTACCACTCAATGGCAACATCTTGAAATGAACATAAAAAGGAATCATATATGTGACAAGTCCAACTATTACTGCAACTGCACATTCCCATAAATACAAAGGTTGAGATAAAGGATACACTCCACAAAAAGAAACAACTGCAATAACACCAGCAGTAGCTAGACCAGTCCATTTTATACTCACTGTACAAGCAGCAAATATTGCTGTGGCTATTAACCAAATAAAACGTTTCCAGGTTTTGGGTGCAGATTTCCACAGACAAAGTGCACTCAACAGAGATATTATACAAAAAAAGTGTAATTGAGAATCAATTAATAAAAGGCGAGATTCAATTAGAGCGAGAAAGTCGAATACAACCAACGAAGCACCAAGAAGACAACTTTCCACGGATAAACCAAATAGTCGACATAGAAGATACATAACAGGAGCCGATAACGTTCCAAAAATAGCAGAAACAGAACGTAGGACAAAATATTTCGTATCACCATATTCTGCACCGATAGCATCATATAGAAAGCCAGGCTCATATTTGCCTATTTTCCCACCCAAATATAGCAGTAGTTTTCCCAGAGGTGGATGAATATCGAAAAAATATTCTCCAGTAAAATACCAAGTAACAAATTTTCCAAAGTGGAATTCGTCAAAGACCACTGCAGCAGGTTCCGTCAATCGATAAAAGCGCGTGACTCCACTGAATACTGTGGTCACTAAAATGAATAATAGGTCCAAGAGAGACAGACCGTTTGTGACAGAATCCGGGGAACTTTTGTTATGGATTTTATTCTTTGCTGACTCGGTGTCCACCTTTTTCATTCTCTTCGTCTTGTCAATAGAAACCAAATCTATCAAAGGAACGACGTTCTCAGACTTGAGCTGCGCAGATTTCTAATTCAATCGATCGTTTGCCAAAAGATCTTTTCGGAAGAAAAATGTCGTGTTGTTCAACAAGAAATTCAATCCATTTCATTTTCTTCCTTTGCCAATCACAAAGAAGCATTCTTTTCTTTCGCCAAAGGAGTCACTTGTATAACAACAAAAAGAAAGAAAATGCAAAGTCTCTTAGAATAGTCCCAATTACATTTAACTCGTGTTAAGTATTGCCTTTTATTCATAGCAACAAAAGAAATATTAAGCCGAGTTGTTATGCGTCATCTGTTAAATAGACCAAATGATTACTGAACATATTACTATCTACATAGTTCCCTTCACTTTTCTTCATTTGCATGTCTTCATGACTATGAGAAGGTAAAATAAATTCACATTGTTCTTCTCCTGGTGACCCGTTGATGGTCTGTTCTGTGCCACGAGAAGTTGTATTTGAATATAATGTATTTCTAAAGACACCTTGCAGTATAACTTGGTCATCATATATTTCAAAAGGTCTATTAAATGTAAACAAAACCTCTTCTGCATTCTCTTCCATTTCTACATCAATTTGTGTTTCTGAACTAGTAGAAACAATAATAAATGGAAGATGGATATTGCAATCTGGGTAAGCTTGTCCTCCAGTCATAGAAGCATTTCTATATAACATAGTTTCTACTGCTTTCTTCTGCAACTCCAATTCTTCCAATCGTTGCCGTTTCTGTTGTATTTCTTTCGTTTTTTCTTTTCGTTTCTCTTCCAGTTCTCTTATAAGATGAGGATTATCCAAGGACATACCCTTCCAATAGATGTCCTTCTTTCGTTTCTCTATCATTCCTATGGCCATAAGCACATTCAGAGCATCATATACTCGTCTTCGTACGTTCTTTTCGTTGTAAATACGGTCTCTTGGGTCACTCAGTGAGGGGTCCAACACTTCCTTCACAAGTTCATCTGCGACTTCACTATATGTCGTTATTTGTTTCTCCTCTACTTTCTTACGCACTCGAATGGCAAAAGAACGAAGTCCTGTTTCACCCTTTTCACTAGAACTTCCTTGGCGTTTCCTAAAGAGTCTCTTATAAGCTTCTACAAACATTAGCTCATGTCTTTCATTACCTCGGCCTGTCATCTTCTAGAGATGTATAAACATCGATGTCCGCATTTGAAGGAGACAGAATTTCCACTTCCTCTTTAGAAGAATCATTTCTTTCATCTTCCTTTCTTTTCTTTGTAACTCGTCTCCTTGGCATTGGAGAGAATAATGTATCTGAGCAACAGTGAGAATGAAAGGAATGATAAGCAACCCAAACGATCTTTGCTAAGAAAACGGCACAACTTTGATTTTCGGTCCTTGTCGTCCTATTGGTTCTGTTTGGGATGTCGTCTAGGTCTACCATTACTTTTGTGACAGTATCGTGTTGCCATCGATACAGACTACAAACTCAGGAAAAGGAGAGTTTGAATAATATACGGTTTTTATCTCGGTTTGAAAGAATTCGTACTTATCGGCGAATGGATAATGCTTCGTCGTGTTTCTTTACACCTTTTAAAAAGTCTCGGAAACATTCGTCACTTGAAAGAAAGGTGTTTCTTCCTATTTCATGTGCAGAATCGTTTCCAGTATCGTTAGAGCAACGAAATACAACGCAAGTACCTTTGAGAATCATCATTGCTGGAGCTCCTGCATCTGGTAAGGGAACTCAGTGCAAGAAAATTGCCAAGCGCTACAATTTGGTTCATATATCTACTGGCGATATGTTGAGAGAAGCAATAATCCAAGGTACAGAACTTGGAAGAGTTGCTAAAGGATACATGGATCGAGGAGAATTGGTAAGAAGGTACCATATCGTAGGGAACACTTCCATCAACGATACTTTCTAAATATAGGTTCCAGATCACGTTGTTATAGATATGTTGCAACGTCGTCTAGAACAAGACGACTGTAAGCAGAATGGTTGGCTTTTGGACGGTTTTCCAAGAACTGTTGCTCAAGCACAGGCACTGGAACAAGCAAAGTAGGTTTTTCGCACATTTGCTTCATATATATTTAGTCATTGGTAATGGGCGACAGTATTTTTCCAGATCTTGTTTTAGTGTTGGATGTGCCAGAAAGTGATCTTATCGAAAGGGTTGTGGGCAGAAGACTCGATCCTGTCACTGGCCATATTTATCACATCAAGTATTCACCTCCAGATATTTGCATCGCTGGTCGTTTGATACAAAGAAGCGATGACACAGAAGAAATGGTAATGAACTTGTCATATTCTTTGGAGAAGAGGCAATTCATATAACATACGTTTTTCATAGGTGCGCATTCGACTATCAGCATATCAAAAGCACATTGACGCCATTGAACAAAAGTTTCCTAAAGTCATTCATATCAATGGCAGTCGTTCAGCAGAGGAAGTGTTTTCCGATATAGTACATCGTATTGAATGCTCTCATTCTTTCCAATCAGAAACAGGTACTAGTATGCAACCAAATGCTTTTATTGTATTGGGTGTTCCTGGTAGTAATAAGACTGAATATGCTTGGGTTGTTGTCAGAAAAACAAACTCCGTACTCTGCGACATAAGTGCGTTATTTGTGGATTTCTTGTCTCATGAGAAAGGTTCTATGAGAGAAGTGGTGAGAAAGTCGATAGAAAGTGGCAAACTTGTAAGTCTTTTGAACTTTGTCTTGTGTGAGGTTGTTTATATCGTTTTCCCTGAAAATAGGTTCCAGACGAAATAGTTTTGAAAATTGTCGAAGATTTTCTCTGTCGAAATGATTGCCATCGAAAGAGAGTCGTATTTTGTGGTTTTCCAAGAACGCTTACCCAAATCGAATATTTAAAGTATGCTGAATCTTTTTCTATTTGTATTTGCAAACAGCTTATCTGTTTTCTACAGGAAAAGACAGTTTTGTGTAGACCAAGTGCTTCTTGTTGATGTGCCTGATGAAGTAACGGTTCCTAATTTACTAGGAAAGCACCCAGAAGAAATCCAGTTGAGTAAGTTTTTAATAGGACACAACCTGTTTTGGAAACGGCAAAATGGCATCCCTAAAGAGAACAATTTAACCTATTCAGACACTAAACAAGATTGTCAAAGCTATGAAGTTGTTCGAAGAAGACTTTCATCTTTTTATAGTGATTGGGATTATATACAGTTTGCCTACAAAGGCCGCACTCATGTTATCTATTCTGTGGACGCCTGGCAGTACAACGTGAAGAGAATCGATGAAGTCCTTATATCTCCACCACGAAAATTTGTCTGGAGAGTATCATCAGAAGGGCTTTCTTTGGCAGATGATTTAGTAGAATATGTAGAATCTGGTATTCATGAAGCTGAATATAGAATGAAACCCATTTGGGATTCACAATGGAATGGTCTTATTAGTAGGGAAATGTTAAGAGATGGAGACTTTGGCTTTCCAGATATCATTTATCGTTGGGACTTGGCCATATTAGACATGTTTATGTTTTATTTATACTTTTATATACAACGACATATCTTTCGTTTTATATTAGAGCGCAGTGTATTTTATATTTCCTTATCTCATTCGATTCCCTGGGTGTTTGTTTCAGCTTTTTATGGTACTTATCATATTCGTAGTATAGAATCGCAGTGGTTTATGCTTCAGTGTGTTCGAATGGCTAGCAAAATATGTCTTCCTTTGGGAATTCTTGTGCGTGGTCTACGTTTCTCTATTGGCTTGAATTGGTTTTATATTCTATTCACCTTGCTTTCCTTATATTATACACTTGTGACATGGAGGAAAGCCTTCATTCGTTTTGATGTGTTTTTGGGACGTCCGCGTCGTCGAAAAGGATATTTGGTGGATACTTTTTTGAAATTATATCGTGTGGCTATTCTCAAAAGACAATAAGGGAAATAGGCATCAACTCTTAGGTAACTGTGTATTATTTATCAGTGTTTGAGATGGAGCAAATTATTATCTTTGACAAATATTTCAGGATTTGCATATTTGTTTTTGCAAGTTTGCCAGCAAACATTCTTCGACGAGTAATACAACACTTCTTAACCAAACACAAATTGGTTCATGAATCCTTTCATATATGAGACAAAAATCTCTTGAAATAAAAGTTGGGACAAGTTGGCTGATGTTGTTTGTGACTGCAAAAAACTTTCCTTTTCTTGTAAATAAAAAGTTTTACTATGAAAACAGGAGCTTGGAAAAGTACGGCAGTCAGTTCCTGTTTCATCGAAAAAAGTGTCACTTAACCAGTTGTGCAACCAATGTATTTCACCTCACTCCAATGCCTGTAATAGCTACAACGACTGAAGTGAGAAAGAATGATATGTTGGCCGAAGAACTTCCTTGTGGTGCGAAAAAGTTGGAAGATGCACCTTGTGGAGCAGGTTTGGACTGTCCATTTGTAAAGTATCAGTGCGAAAAGTATGTGGTTCATTATCACACCTTTACATTGCTAACATGTTAGGTAAAGGGGACATATAATAAAAGCAATGAAGGGAAGTCCCGTATGTAAGAAATGCCCTTTGTGTATATATGAAGCTGAAGCAGAGTTATGTCCGGAACTTCGTCAGAGTTCACGGAAACCACTTTCTTTAGCAACACTTCAACGATTAGCTGCTAGAAGAGGTGGTGCTTGTTTGTCCACCTCGTATCATAACATTCGTGAGAAGTATCTGTGGCGTTGTAACAGTGGTCACGAATGGTTTGCGACAGGAGATAACGTTCGCAGAGGAAGTTGGTGTCCTGTCTGTGCAAGAAGAACTTTAGCTTTGGATTTGTCTGAACTTCAGCTGTTGGCAAAAGAACGAAGTGGGCGTTGTCTATCTACAGATTATGAGAACATTCACCAAAAGTTAACTTGGGAGTGTGCACAAGGTCATATCTTTTCCATGTCAGCTAATAACATTCGAAGGAAAGTTGGTTCCAAAAGACCGCCTTCTTGGTGTCCTATCTGTGCTCGACAGAATAGAACTCGCAAGCAATTAAAATAGAGTGACTTGAGTATTCTGAAATATTTTGTAATAACAAAGGGATAGGAATTGTTTATTATATCTCACGCATTACCTGAGCAAAGACCTCCAACGTTTGTTCAATATCCTCATCTGAATGCTGTAAACTAGTAAAACCAGCTTCGAATTGTGAAGGTGCTAAATAGATTCCTTTTTCTAACATTGCCCGATGATATCGCTGAAACTTTCCAAGATCCGATTTTTTGGCATCATCGAAATTTCTAATTGGTCCCTTCTGAAAGAAAAGACCAAACATAGCAGAGAGATGTCCACCAGAGACTTCGTGACCATTGTCTCGAGCAATCTCAATCATTGAGTTAACCAAACGACTCGTTATCCTTTCTAAATGCTCATAACTTCCTGGTCTCTTCAGTATTTCCAGTGTTTTTATTCCTGCAGTCATAGCTAATGGATTTCCTGAAAGGGTACCTGACTAGTATCAAAGTCAACAGCTATACAGTTTATAAACAAAATATGATACAACCTGATAGACAGGACCTGCCGGTGCTATCATTTCCATAATATCTCTTCTTCCTCCATAAGCACCTACTGGTAGTCCACCTCCAATAATTTTTCCAAAAGTGGTCAAATCTGGTTGAATGTTAAAGTAGGATTGAGCACCACCATAAGCAATTCGAAAGCCTGTCATGACTTCATCAAAGCATAATAAAGCTCCATGATTTCTGGTCAAGACTCTTAGGCCTTCCAGAAACGAACGCTCCGGTAGAATGAACCCAGCATTTCCAACCACAGGTTCTAAAATAACACCAGCAATTTGTTCCTATGTATTTATCAATTTATATATATAAAAATGCCGTTTCTGAACACTAACAGGATATTGATGGAATAGATTCTCTACTGCTTGATAGTCGTTGTATGGAACCGTCAATGTATTCTCAGTGGTTGCTTTAGGAACACCAGGAGAGTCTGGAAGTCCCAATGTAGCAACTCCTGAACCAGCCTTTTTATCCATTCATTAAAAACATTTCTCTTTGAAAAGCAACAATAAGACTGACCTGCACTAAGTAAGGATCGGCGTGACCATGAAAGCAACCAGCAAACTTGATAATCTTCTCTCTACCAGTAAAGGCACGCATAAGACGAAGAGCAGACATACAAGCTTCGGTCCCAGAGTTAACCATTCGAATCATCTCAACAGAAGGAACTGCCTCAATCACTATTTTTGCCAACTTATTTTCAAGTTCACAAGGAGCACCAAAGCTCGTTCCCTTTTCTACTGCTGCTTTCAAAGCTTCAACAACTTCACTGTTAGCATGACCTACAATTGACGGTCCCCACGTTCCGACATAATCAATATATTCATTACCATCCACATCGAATACTCTGGATCCTTTCACACGCTCAAACACTACAGGGTTTCCTCCAACAGAACGGAAAGCCCTTACAGGGGAATTAACTCCTCCAGGCATAAGTTGGATTGCTTCTTTCATAATCTCTTCAGATCTGGTGGTTTTACGTGTCTGAGAAACAACGGCAAGGACATTATGTTTGTGACCTACACAGGATCTCCTCCGACAGTTTAGGCTGTATTTTATAGTTTCGACATGTTTCTTGGAGATTTGGAAGGGAAACAAAAAACTAGACGATACAAAGCAGGAAGGACAAGTAACAAGATACCTCTCGTTTCCCGAGGACTCAGAGATATATCTTTTCCCCATGACCGAAATAAGAACAATGACTGACTTTGAGCCATTTGGCAGTCTATGAACTCTTTCATTTCTATTGCCAATAATGCTTTCATTTTTGAGAAATGTTAAAAGATAGCATGAAATATGTATGTAAGTTGTAAATATAAAACTTCATAAAAGGCCAATACAACATTGTTCTTTTCCATAAAAGTAATACATACCGAAACCGTTGATTCCCTATATTCCAATGTCATATCAACTGCGGCATTTAGAAAAAATGGTTGGGCCATTGTCCGAATAGGATGGTGGAACCAACTTTCGTTAACGGAAACGATGACGTAAATATACGTTTTGTTGGCTCTTTCAGACAACTGGTTCATCGTTTTTCGCCTGGTAGTTTATGGCTAACGTTGCCAGTTTTCGCCACCGAATGTGCTGAACGCTTCAATTTTTATGGGTTTACGGCACTCCTTACGCTTTACCTGCAACAGCATTTAGAGTACAAAGAACAACAAGCAGCTGCAAGCTTTGGTTATTTCCAGACAGCTTGTTATATTACTCCTCTATTGGGTTCTTGGCTCGCAGATGAATACTTTGGCAAATACCGAATCATTTTGACATTTTCTAGCTTATACCTATGTGGCCAACTGATTCTTCCTGTGTCTTCTTTTATGAATGCAGAAAACGTTTCTACACAGTTAGTGACACTATTTGCTCTGCTTCTGATTGCTCTTGGCACTGGTGGTATCAAACCTTGTGTGAGTGCATTTGGTGCAGAGCAGGTAGAGTGGAGATACAGGTTGGCACAATTGGATGCATTTAATCGTACAATGCCTATGGAAGAGTCCATTTTATACAGAAACGAACATACTTTAGATAATTCCAGTCATATCCACGAAAATTCCCAGACTCCTTTTTTAAAGGAAAACAAGAATAGTGAATTGTCGGAGTTAGAAACAAGTGAGTCGGCAAGTCTTGAAACTTTAGACTCGCAGCAGCAACCTGAAGGAAAGACTGCAACGAGCATATATTTTGCTCGGTTTTATTTGTTTATTAATATCGGGAGCATTCTTGGCCAAATTATTTGTCCTTGGGTGAAACAAATTGCGGGATGGCGTGCTGCGTTTTTCACCTCTGCATTGGTATTGTTTTTTTCAATTATGGTTTTCGTGATTGGTTTGTTTTTCACTGGATATGTAAATATTCAAAGAAGACGAGATTCATCTCCTAGAAGACATCCCTGGCACCTCTTGAGATGGTTTTGGTACAGAATCCGGACAAGGAATGGAATAGCTACAGAAATGACAGAAACCTCAACGAGTAGTGATTCAGAGTGGAAAGCGATATTTCGGGTAGGACTCATATTATCTCCTATTGCAATCTTTTGGATGTGCTGGTCCCAACAAGGCTCCACTTGGGTTCAACAACTTACTCAAATGGAAATGCCATCCATTTTTGGAACCCCATTGAATCCAGCCCAGTGGACCGCCTGGAATCCGTTAAGTGAGTCAATTCGTATTTATTCTGTTCTCTCTTAACAAATAATGGCAATAGTTGTTTTGTTAGGTGTTCCTCTAAGTTCAGAATGGATCTATCCACATATACAAAAGTGCATTCGATGGGATGCAACAGATAGAATATTTTGGGGCATGATGATTACTGGTATATCATTTGCCTGTAGTGCATTGATTCAGTTTCAAATAGAGCAACTACGACCGTCATCTATTCGGCTCTCTGCATGGAGAACATTGCCTCAATGGATTCTTTTATCGGTAGCAGAAATATTGGTCAGTATATCTGGTCTTGAACTTGCCTTCTCTTTGGCACCCATACATTTGAAAAGTACAATTCAAGCACTTTGGCTTTTGACTTCTTCTCTAGGGAGCTTATTAGCTGCTCTATCCTTACAATGGATACAATGGAATTATGCTTTTCTATTTGCATACTTTTCATTGCTGGTTTTTCTTGCATCTTTCATTTTTCGTAAGATTATCTACCACCCACCAATGACGGCAACATCACATGTGGTGATTGACAACAACTGATAGGACCGGACCTTATAGGCTGGAGCTGATCTCTTTCTTCTTTTTTTGTTTCAATCGCAAAACTTTTACTCCTTTCTTGGTTATCTCTAAGGCTTCAATATTTCCTCCATAAGCTTGTGATAACCCAGTATCGATTCTCCACACGCGACCTTTACAAGCAGCATTTATATGTGCTTGTGGAGTATGACCCACAATCATTCTCTTAGCTGGAATTTTGTCAAGTGTACTACACAATTCCAGACATTCTTCAGCATCGGATGGTAGAAATGGATAGGAATAAATGCGAGTCCAAATAGGACTGGTTCGACCCCGTAGAATTTCGGGTTTCTCTGTCTTACCGAGTAGCCAGTCTCTAGTAGCAGTATTGATTTCTTCTAGACCAAAGTAAATATGGGAACTGTTTAATCCAGCATGAACAAACACCGAATCTCCAATCACAAGAACAACTGGATTTTTCGACAAATATCGCAAGGTAGTTGGACCACCTGGTCGCAATGCAAGTGCTCTAGGTCGCATAAAATCTGGAAGTTGTTTGATAGTTTCCTGATAAGCTCGAGGAACCGTCTTCTCCAAGTAACCTTGCTCTAGTTCGTAGGTCTTTCTAGTAAAAGAATGAAAACCTCCTGGAGTAACATAACGAAAGTCCAAATCTACATTCATCACTTCATGATTACCCAATAATGAAATAACTCGGCCACCCTGTTTAGAAGCTTGACTATCCAGATCTTCCAAAAACTTCAAAACTTCACGTTCCGAGTCTCCGCGATCTAAAATATCACCAAGCTGAACAAGAAATGTTCTATTCCCAGTCTGTCGCCATTGAATTAAGAGGTAAACAAACGTTGGTATTTCAACTTACCCATTCACCATTACTCCCTATCACCCTTGAAAGCCTTAGCACTTTTCGAATTGCATCTAAATCCCCGTGAACATCACCCACTGCTATAATTCGATCTACTTTTGGCAAAAAAGTAACAACTTGCACAGGCCTTTTATCCAATTTGGAATCCACTGAGGCTTCTACTTTCTTTATGACTATGTACGCACAATTCAGAAAGTTTTGACCACATTTTTGCAATTCGGCAACAAAACGGTTACCGGTGTGTAACAATCTAGAAAGAAGGGGCACATGATGTGATGTTTCTTGAGCTGCTAAAGTTATGTTATGCGACAGTGAAAAAGGCAGTGTCTCCTTGTCGCCAATGAAAGGCAATGGATGACATGAAATCATTTCTCCCACTCGAGATGATTATCATCCGTTGCTTTGATTCATTTCTTCTGTCATGGCTTTGTCATCTCTTTTCAAACGACGTTTCTTCCGATTCTTTCTTGTTTCAGACCACTTTCTATGACAATACACAAAAACCGATTCTTCAGGCAAAAATGTATCTATTGATTGATTCTTCTGTTGTATACATTCTAATAGACGCTCCATAAGACGCTGTAGAAGATTTGCAACACTGCTTTCAGAGTCCAACTTTTCCAGCATCAAATACAAGTTCCATAATCGACACAACTCAGCATCCAACTGTTCTTTCTCCCAGTTTTTCAATTCTACAACTTTACGCTGTAAAATGTGAAAATAAGAACGAATCACTTCTAGTTGCAACCTTTCATCAGTTTCTTCTGCCTTCCTTTTGTTCAAACGGCAACACACTGCCCACAAATTGTCCAAACTGTCCAGAACACAGCTCTCTTCAATATAAAATTCCAAACACTTGAACCTCCAATATATATATCTGGCTTTGGACTCAAAAGTTAGTTCTCCCAATAGGCAACTAGGCGATGCACTAAACATCCACCAGAAGTATGCATTTGACTTGTCTGCAAATTCTGGACGAAAAAGATTCGATATCTTTACAAAGACGGAATTAGTATAGAAATTCTCAACAACAACAAATTGTGCAGTCCTTTTCTCACCTCTTCAAGTGCTTTCGTATCGTCTCCTAATCCGAATTTGTAAGCGAAGGCTGTAGCATAAACAGGTTTGTATAAATATCCGGACGCTCTATCATTGTTTCGAATCTGCTTTGAGGTCATTAATTGATGCATATTACGAATGAGTTGGTTGGAAACCAGAACAATTGTCTCTTTTACAGACAACAGCCATTGTGATGATAAACCTTTAGTGACCTGTTCTTTTTCATTCCATATGGAAATATCTTCTTGAATTATCTTGATATCGTCTTCAGATAAATGAAATTCATCCCAATGTAGCAATATTTTTAAACGAATCATATCAAACTGATAAAATGGTTCCGATTCCAAGCGGTCTTCAGTGTCACCTAATTCTTTCTGAACCAATGCAGCCTTTTTCAAAAATTTTAAAATAGTACTAACAGGCTGTCTCAATTTATATCCAAGTTTTCCACGTAACAGAAACAAATACCAAACATTCCAATTACTGAGACGGAAAGACAAAAGCTCAAAGTTCATTTTCCCATCATTCAGGTTAAAAAACTTATCCAATGCTATTGCGCTTTTCTGCCACAGTGTAACTTTTGTAGAAGGATCATCTTTTGACCTTGCCGCAAGATAGTAACAGATACCTTCGCCTTGTAATGCACTCTGTTGTTCTACAGATCCTTCGCAAGCATCCAATACTGACAACCAGAATCCACAATGGAAAGCATTTGCTGCTTCTTCATAACTAAATGAAAAACGTGATTTATGTTCCTCCTTTACACTTTCTAAATGCTGGAGCTCAATTTCAATATGTGACAATTCCATCATAATCTCTCCTAACCCTATCCAATGTTTGTCGTTGTTGGGTTCTAGAGCAACACTCAATCCAACCAATTCAAATAGTGTCTCTAAGAGCTTTTGACGAGAACGAAAATGAGCATCCAATTTTGGCGAACTGTATCTTTTCCTGGCTAACTGTAGTTCCCAATTTGTACATGAAAAAATATCATCACAAATTTCCAATAAAACAGAACAATATTCGGAAACATCTATGTCTGATTTGCCACATCTATTCAGATGTTGCAAAAGGTTCTGACCTTGTCTTTTCAGAGGTAAACATATTGAGGAAAGTGTCTCTATTGATATCTCCGTCTCGCCTAAGAACACGTCTTTGAAATCACACAAACAAGTCTTCACATACGAATATAGCTTATCAAAACTGAATTGCACTTCTTCGGTGCAAAGCATTGATTGCAAAAAATTCCAAAGTATATTCTTAACCTCAACCAGAGAACCTCTTCGATTAGCTTTGACGTACTCCTTCACGTCATCGCGTACAAAATAAAACAATTCCACACAAATTTCAGGATTCAAATGGCTTCTTACTGTTTGTTGAGAAGCATGTTTCATTAACCAATTGTTTTTCAGATCATCCTCTGCAAGAAAAGGTACTCGTATGCCATAGAGAAAGTAATAACAAGTTCCTAATTCTACCATTAACTTGTCTTCTGTCAATGATAAGCTGTCGTTGTCAACACGAGATGTATCATGATCGTCCTTCATAACACATTTATCATCTTGCATCAAATGCATGGCATTGATCACAATTCGAAGACAATTTGAATATATACGAATAATCCAGCGAATATGTTTCGTGTCTATAAGCAAACCTTCTTCTTCCAAAACTTGTAAACAGGACAATAATATCCAATAACACTCTTTTATCAAATGCAAACATCGAACATCCTCCTTTTGAATAAACCAAGTTTCCATCAATGACAAGAGCAACGACCCGACTCTAAAGAGACGAAGTGCAATGTTTACAGCATATTTCGGATATTTGTAAGTCCCAATGATACTATTTTCACCCTGATAGCATCGTTTTGCCTGAATAAAACACCCGAAGAAGGTGCATAGTGAATAAAACAGTAGTAACAAACGATTACAAGAATGGTGTAGTTCATGCAACTCTACTCCACGACTTTTGTTTCCTTCCAACGTCTTCAACACATTTGAAATTAGTTTCAGAACGCTTGGAACTCTTCGAAGATGGGATCGTGTGGCAACTTGTAAACATCCAGCATATTCACTTGATAAATATGATACGGTTAAATAATTCATTGATAGAATTTGTAGTTGAAGACAAAGAGTAAGCAACAAAGAGTACTCCGTATTGAAATTTTGTGTCTGCAACACTATATCGGATAAGCTTAATAAAGCCAACTGAAAATGAAGAGGTAGAATCTTGTCAGTAAGACAACAAGTGAAATACTGGCAACTTTGTATCAATTGATGTTCCCAATCTACACGGTTTTGTACTTTATGAATGATTGTTTGAAAACTTTTCACATGGTGAAGCATTGTCTGCTGTCGGAAAATTTCTTCAAAAGCTACATTTGTTAGAATCTCAAACTGGCCAAATGCTATTCTCAGTTTGGTAACATTCTCTTCCCAACTCGGAATTTTTCTTTGCTCCATTATAAATTCAGATATCTCATCTATTCTTAATAAGTTGATTGACAACTTTGACCTTAGCAAAAGATAACGAACAAAGTGCTCCTTATCTTTTTCCGGTGCTTCTTCTAAAGGTATCGTGTTAAGAAACTGATTCAATAATGATTCGCATTCAACCAAAGCTGAAGAACACAAATTGCAAGGATGATATGATAAGTTCGACTTTAAGGAAGGAGAAAAATTCGGTCTTAAAAGAGTTGATGAATTATCTACTGTTGATTGACATAAAACAGGAAACCACTCATAAATAAGCTCCGCTATATCTAACATGCAGTTTGGTTCAACTTGAACTGAGTGATGGCGTCGAACTCGGAGCCAGCAAAAAGTAACAAGTGGACCTAGATGTCTCGATAAACTCCGCTTATGTGCTAAATAATTCAAAACAGAGCAGAACAGCTCAATCAGAGAGCTACTAGGAGATACAGCGGTATTTGCCATATCTGGCATGAATTCATTAATATCATCATCATTTTCCAAACTCCATTTACTACAGTCTTCTTTCCATCCAGCCAAAAGAGAATGATTCCATTTCTCGGACCATTGTGCAAAAAATGGCAAATTGAGGTCATTCGATAACTTTCTAATTCTTTCCCATCTATTCTTATTGTGTATAGACAAAGGGGTACGCTTCACCGAGTCGTCTAAATGCGGTTTCTTGGTAAAAGCATTCATTACATCATTATACGCTTGACGGAATTTATCAAACAACTCTTGTTGCTGTTGAATGTTAGCGGAAAGATATTAAAAGGAAACACTTAAACTTACTGTTATAATAACATTTCCCATGGCATCTTGAATGCCGGAAACAGATGTGCTCAACTCGTATCTCGTTTGAAGAAACTCTTCCAAGAATTCATACGTATTCGAGTCGACCGTACACAAAATGCCTGTTAAGACTAACAGAAAAGCACTTTGAGGATGTGCTTTAGGCAGAATCGTTTGTTCTAGTTCATACATTTGTGGCTTTCGAAATGAAACTGACTTCCCGATACCAGTTGATTTCTTCTTTATGCTATCTTCCAATAATGCTTTCTCTTTCATACTATCCATGCTGTCATCCAGTATTAATATGTCACCAATAGTAAATAGCAAACGACACCATTCTCTGTGAATAAATGCGTCGTATTTTCTCTGTAGAAAGAATTCACATAGCTTTCTAGCAAAGGAATAATTTCCTATTTGTTTCAGTGTAGTCAATATCCTTATAACTAAACCAGTATCTTTACAAATACATGACGCAAAAGTAGATACCAAAACGAAATAAAATTCAACTGCCTGAGACCATTCTTTCTGTTCTTCACAAATATATGCGCTGTTCTTCAAACAAAGATAAAAAAGGCGCTTTTCAAAAGGCAACTTTTGGAGAGAACTTATATTTTCAATATTATTAGCTTTTTCATTCGTGGAGTCAACTTCTACAAAGCCTTGTGACTTTAATTCTGTTATGATATCTTGGTATAGAAGCGAAGCTTTGTCGTATATACCATCTGCTTGTAGTTGAATTGCTTGTTCGTACTTGCCTCTAAGTTTAGTGAAAACAGACTCCTTATTCGTTACGTTAAAGTCATCTGTACTTGGGTTTGGAGAAGTTTTCAAGTCACTCCGTAAAGGAGCAAACCTTAACATGAAAAGGCGCGCAAATTTTTTCTATTAAGATTTTGTTTTTTATCAATGCCTATGGACGCAAGATGAGCACAAAAGGACATCTCTGGTTTCAATATATTTTTTATTGAAGAACAAGAATAAGGAACTATTCGACTTTAGACCTTCCCACCTCTCGATAATACTGTCTCGGTGGTGCTCTTTGACCAATACGTTCACCAAGTAGCTCTGTGTCTCCGTCTTGTACAGCTCGAAATAGCTCTTCCGGTGTTGCAGGACAAGGAAGGCCTCTCATTCTTCTTCTCCTTAATCTTCTTTGAAGTTTTTGAAGTCCAATCATACGTTCCTTAAAGGCTTCAACAACCTGAAAAAACATCACCATTACCCAAACGTTTCTCATCCTAAAAAGCTCTTCTTTACCTCGTCGCTTATTTTCGCTGCCTCTGCTATCCTTCTTATTTGTAAACGTTGCAACCGAAACAGGTCCAAACGTTCCTCTGGAGTCATCGCTAGTACATAGACACAATCAAGTCATTTCTTTCTGTCAACACAGTTTGCACTCAAAAGTCACTGCTTACCAGAAATTATTTTTTCATCTTGAGCAATTTCCTTGTAAAAGGGATCTTGCTTAACAACGTCAAACCTTTCACGAAACCCTTTAAACTTTAACAAGTCACGAGCTTCTTTCAAGAGGTCCAAGTAAATGTTCGGATTCAACGGAGGATCGTTCAGAATGTACCGACACTATATAAATTATCAGACATGAAAAAATTTTTACTCTTTCATTACACTGGCTCTCAATTTTATTACCTGAATCTTGAGCAACTCAAACTGTTTGCGGTCAAGTTCCTGTTGACGAACCTTTTGAACACTGTCTCTCAAGTAGTTAAAAAAATAGCTAGGAGGTGTTTGGTGAATTTGTCTACGAAAGAAAAATAAACCTAAAGAAGAATATCGTTGCATACTCCTACTGCTCTTGGAAAACGAACTGTGCACTCAAAGTCTTGTCACCATCCAAAACATCTTCATGTTGAATAAGTAAACGGAAATGTTTTCCTTGATCATCCAAAATGGACAACAGTTTATGCTTCAAACCCAAGGAAGCCATAATCGAATCGCAAGACTGTATACTTTCTGTATCACCATCTTGCTCAGCTTCAAAAAGAATATATCCATCATCGGTGGCAACAGAAAAAGGAACAATACCAAGTTGTTCATTCAATCCTATTCTTATTAATTCCTTTAACGTAACCTTGTGCGCGTTAGCCGTTACAATGATAAGATGATGACAAATCATACAGCTGCATGTATAACAAGAGAATGAAAATAATGACGCAAAAGTATAAAAAGTTGGATTCCTACCTTGGAGAAGGTTCACGAATAACTTCCGAAGTAATCAAGACTTCATCTTGATGTCGAGGCCTCGGGCGAGTAACCTGAGAGAGTCTAACATTGTTTAAATGATTCATTTCAACACCTGACATATAACGTAATAATTGAAACACAACAATTCCTCCAATAACAGCATTGGTAGTTGCCAGTGCAGGCACAATGCGAGCAGCAATGCCTTTTACTTCAAAACAGTTCTTCGCTTCAATTCCAAAACACTTTGCACGCAACGTTGCTGTTGCAGTAATAAATGCCATTGAAACTGTTTCACTTTCATCGAAATTAAAAACACTTTTTGACTCTATCCATTTGTCTAGTAGCTGTTCTGTACAAAAAATGAAAACTTCACAAGCTTTGGAAATATCCCAAGATGCTCGTCCAGGTTCAGCCTCCTTTTCTAAAACATTGATAGAATAATTCTTCTTCGCACTCTCAAAACTTTGTTTGATGTCATTCAAGTTTAGTGCTGTTATTGAGGACTGCAATACCGAACTTTCTCTCAATGTTCGAACGTACTCGATGTCTTCCACGAAGAATCTATTCAAAATGCGCCTACAAATATAGTCCCTATAGTTATCTGAGAATTCTTTTATCTCCGATTTCCATTCAATCTTCTGTTCAGAAGCTGAGAAGAAGAGCCTTCTCAAGGAATAATCCTTTTCATCTGACAGCGCATTGCCTTGTTCCAAGTCGCCAAATAACAAATTATACAGATGTAACGCCCATACAATACAATGATTCATATTCTCTGGATGATGTCTTATCGTGCAAACAGGTATTTGTTCCTTTTGTACCACTTTAGGCTCGCAATTGTAACATTCCGTCGTTCCAGCTAACATTGGTATCACTTGACCTTGATATCCAGTACTTCCAGTATCAAAAAGTGGCGTTTGTGCAAAAGCGCAAATTTCATTAACGTAGGATCTAGCCTTATGGTTATCCAGTGCACATATAACACACTGAAACTGTTTGAAAAACTTGATAGAGAATTTTTCTGAGCGAATATCCTCTACGTAAGAAATAACCTCTGCTGAAGGACACAACTCTTTAATCCTCTTAGCAGCAACTTGTGCTTTTGCTTGTCCAACGTTTTCGGGACGAAACAAAAACTGACGGTTAAGGTTAGACAGCGAGATGGTGTCCAAGTCAACAATGTGAATGTTTACAAAGCCAGATAAAACAAGATTCTTCAGTATTTCACTACCAACACCACCAACACCTACTAAAAGTATTTTGCAGTGTTGAATATTTTGGAAAAGTTTTGAGTTGTCAAAACTTTGTTGCAGTCCCTTGTCAAAGGCGTGCCTATTCTCCCTCATGGTGTTTCTTCTCCAAATAAGAGAAAAATATTTTGTTTGGAAATAAATCCAACTTTTCACATGCTCTTTATAATTGCTGTTAGATGTTGTTAAAATTTGTGTGTTTTCATCCTAGTCGACAAGATGCGTTTCTAAAGAACAACATCCATCTAGTACATCATTTCTAGTTGAAAGGGTCTGATGTTTTAGATGGCCAATGTCGCCACATTCAATGGCCTTTGGAAGGGTTTTTGATTTAAATAGCGAAATTGTACATGTCATTTGTTGCGGTTGCCGACTGGCCTTCAGCTTCCAACAATACAAACATTGTTCAAGAAAACCAGAAACAGATGAGCAACCAACAAAACAATAATTTGTCTGAAACTCAGTATCTCAGTAATCTAAACTCTTCTCCAGTTATTCCTGAGGAGAGTACAGCTAACCTTTGTCTAACTTGCTATGAACAAGAAGCGAATATTCGTTTGCTTCCTTGTGGACACCAAATTCTTTGTGGAATGTGCCTTACTCAGCTAGACGATGAACATTGTCCCGTTTGTCGTGAAAAAATAGAGTCTGTGGAAATATATACCCTCTTTCACCAAGAATTTACTTCTGACTTGGAACGTCGAGAGTTTGAAAGAGAACTTAGTACGGGAGAAGAGGAACGAACAATTTCCAAACAAGAATTATCTATGAGAGAGGAATCATTCTCGGGTTTGTTAGCTTCTCAAGGTTTGGACGAGAGAAAAGAGGACCGCTCTCGGTCGTTGAGCTTTAGAAATTTGTACTCTAATAAGAGAAAACAAAGACCGAATAATAAGAAGAAAGAAGGAGAGTTGATAACAAAACCTCCAAAAGTTGTAGTGTCTTTGAGTAATATCCTTGAAGAGTGTAAAGCTTTAGAGAGAGAAGTTATTGATCGTATTTTTCAGGTGCTATTAACTGGTTCAGATTATGTGGATAAAAATGGTCTTGTAGAAACGTTGAAAGATCTGTTTCCATTGAAAGAAAATTGGGAGGCATGGACAGATGAAGAACGAGAGAAGATCGTGAAGAAAGAATATAGAAATGGGTTAGATCCATCCGTTCCTGCAAAACATTTCTTTCCTAATATGAACATCAATGGTGTTCTTGTTCATCTTTTGTCAGTCAATTTGTGGGAATTGTTGAGAATAGTTCGGTCAGGGAAAGAAGATTTGCGTTATCCTGATGTTATTCTTATCGCATGTTATACCAAGTCATTGCGTTCTTTGAGAGAAATGCTGGCATTAGATGAGGTTCTACGGACCGTTTACATTGTAGAATTCCGCGCTTCTGGGTCATTCTTGGAGGTGAAGATGCAATAGATGAAGTAGATGTTTTCACGCTAGAAGATGTTAAACAAGCTTATCTTTCAGTTCTATCGACAAAAAGGCCCAACGACTTTTGGTATATTCCCAGTCGTTCAGCCTTTGAAAGTTGGTATCAAAAAATTGGGGAAGAAATTGTGACCAAAGCACACACTGGCAGGCTCATTAAGACAAGTGAGGAAGTTGATACAAGTGATAACTCCAATGAAGTGACAGATATTTCATGTATGGATTGTTTATGTATATAATACCCAGATGGTTGAGAAGCAAGAATTGTATAAATTTGGGTATATATTTAAACAAGCAGCATTGATAAGAGGAGCCCTTTTATCATAGTTTTCATTGTTTCAGTGGCCAACCATGCGCTGTTTTCCGTGCTACAACGAAAATGCAAGTGAACAAAATTATTTATTCAAAAGAGTCCAGGCTGCTCAATAGACGGGCTTTTCCACTCCACTATTTTCACTTTATCACCAACATGAAGGCAAAAGTCTTTTCCTTCTGAAACCAAATTTTGACCAAACATAATACCACCCTTCTTAAGTCTATATTGTCTCAATGTTGCAAGAGGCTCAACGTTTACTTCTCCAGTCCATTGGTCGGTGGTTGTTATTTCACAACGGCTACAATCTTTCACAACGTGAAATCTTTTCTTTGCAATTTCAATTACTTTCCAAGCATCTTCAATGTACGGACTCTGACAATTCCTTACCACAATATTTGGTCTGAAACGATTCATGGGTATTTCTTTTTCTAGTCTAGCATTGAGATCTTCTAATGACTCTTCAGATGTAAGCAAAAATGGATAAGCATCCTGAAATGCCAGATGATGCATATTCTCAGGCCATATGACTTTTCGTTCTTCAGCCATGGGAAAGTACTAAGCAACAAGACGTTATGAATGAAGCTAATATAAAGCAGCCTCGATACCTACCACCAATCGTAGACCCGGAACACCTAGAAAGCTGCTCAACCATTCAGTAACTTCTTCACCCTGATCTACTGCACTTGTGATAGTTCTCCAAACTGTTACTTTCACTTGGGGATTTGTTTTCTTGACTGTAATCTGCAGAACTGGCATGTCTGGTGCTTCTAAAGTCAGCACTCCATTGGCATCTAGCAAGGGTGCAATGACTGCTAGTTTAGACAAATTTCTTTGGCTCTGAAATCTACCCCTGCTATCCACCACCATAAACTCTCTGTCTCCTTCCAATCCTCTTTTGCCAACTGCTGCTTTCTTTAGAGAAATTCCACGACAGGATTTGATTGGATAAATATACAATTCGGAAATGGAAACTTCATTATGTTTGCCAACAGTAAAACGCCAATTTAGTTTCCATAACTGATATACAGTGAGAAGAAGAACAATCAATAAAATGATCCACATCTCTCACAGGATCTGATACACCCATACCGACTAATTGCTCGTTTTTCCATTAAATCCCACTGTTCGTCGTTCAATGATTAGATCCAACGGTGTTTCCTATAGTGGGCTTGCCATATGACCCAAGACGACTTTTGTGCAATTTTGATTGGCCAGAAGAGGCGCCAAAAAAAAAAACTTGCACTCGTTGAATGTTGTACACAATACCTGAACATGAAGTTTGTACTCGTTTCTGGTGGCGTTATATCAGGTATTGGTAAAGGACTTACAGCGTCCTCAATTGGAGTCTTATTAAAAGCTTGTGGCTGGCGAGTCACCAGCATAAAAATTGATCCTTATATCAATGTGGACGCAGGAACTATGTCACCGTTTGAACATGGAGAGGTAATTGGGGTTAGTCTGTTATTCCTTGAAGCTGAAAGATACAAAGGTGTTCGTTTTGGATGATGGTGGAGAAGCAGACTTGGACTTGGGAAACTATGAACGATTTCTAGATGTCAGTCTTACCAGCGACAGCAACATAACAACTGGCAAAATTTACCAACAAGTATGTTTTATATTGTATTATTTGATATTTATTTGACGATAAATGCTTAGGTAATAGAAAAAGAGAGACAAGGAAAGTATTTGGGAAAAACGGTTCAGGTGATACCACATGTAACAGATGCCATTCAGGAGTGGATTTTACGAGTTTCCAAGGTGATCTCGTTTTTGATGTTGTTTATAAAGTCGTCTTATTGACAAGTATTTTCAGCAACCCGTTGATGACTCTGGTTTGTCTCCAGAAATTTGTGTCATCGAACTAGGCGGAACAGTTGGTGATATTGAATCCATGCCTTTTGTAGAGGCACTTCGACAGCTCAAGTATGCGTGAAACGTAATTTCATCAAATAGAGCATCTTATGTTGTCGATTTAGATACCACGTGGGTGAAGAGAACTTTTGTTCCGTTTTTGTTTCGCTTGTTCCAGAACTGGGTGTTGTGGGAGAACAGAAGACAAAACCTACACAACATGGTGTAAAGAATTTGTCTTCTATGGGTCTGTCTCCGCAGCTAATTGTATGTCGTAACGAACGTCCGCTACTTCCAGAGACCAAACAAAAGTTGGGACTTTTTTGTCAGGTAACGACAAGTTGTCGCTCGTGATTTTCTCCATATATTCAAATGTGTGTTTGTTGTTCAGGTTCCACCAGAAGCCGTAGTTTCCGTTCACGATGTCAGCAACACGTTTCGCATTCCTTTATTGTTGCAGGAGCAAGGTGTTTGCAATCTTCTTATTCGATCTTTGAAGCTGGTGTGGCGACTACCAATACTACTTGAACGGTGGAGTCAAATGGCGAACAATGCAGATCATTATGAATATACGGTATTTATTGTCTCCATATAAAATTTGCTCGTAATTCTGAATCTATTTGGGTATCATAGAGCAATATTTCCATTGTTGGAAAATATACTGGTTTGTCGGATTCTTATCTTTCTGTAGTCAAAGCATTGCTTCATGTTGGAATGGCACTTCATACTAAAGTCAATATTCATTGGGTATCTGCTGAAGATTTGGAAGCGTCGCCATCGATAGATAATTTTACCAATGGGTAAGATTGATGCGTGTAATATCAAACATATTTGATAGTCTTGTGGTAGAAAGGAACGTATTTCCCCGAAACATTCAGCTTATGAAACTGCCTGGCGTACAATTGCTTCTTCTGATGGCATCTTGGTTCCAGGTGGATTTGGTGTTCGGGGCATTGAAGGAATGATTGCAGTTTGTCGTTATGCTAGAGAATCTAACAAACCGTTTCTTGGAATTTGTTTGGGAATGCAGGTTGCAGTTTTGGAGGTTGCCAGAAATGTTCTTGGAATGACGATAGCAAATTCAGAAGAGTTTAGTGTTGATGCTTCAGAAAAGGTCTGTGAAACAGTAGTATATTGTAAATTTTATATCTGATACTTAGTCTTTTTGTATTAGGTCATCATGTATATGCCTGAAATTGATAAGACCCGTATGGGTGGCACGATGCGTCTCGGCTCACGAATGACACGAATTCGATATTCGGATAGTCTTGCTGCACGATTGTATCAGTCTCAGACCATTTATGAAAGACATCGTCATCGGTGAGTATTTAATAATTTTCCAAAATTCCCACCTAGGCTCATTTTTTTCAGATATGAAGTTAATCCTAGTGTCGTAAAAGATTTTGAAGAGCGAGGGAATGTTGTCTTTTCTGGTTATGATGAAACTGGACAGCGAATGGAGATATTGGAGTTGCCACATCTAAACTTTTTTATGGGCACACAGTATCATCCAGAGTAAGGCATTTTCAAAAAGAATATTTGCAACTTTTGACTGTTGGCTGGTAGATTGAAAAGTCGTCCTGGAAGACCTTCTCCACCCTTTTTAGGGTTTATTATGGCAGCTACTGGTTATTCATTGGATCAAGACTCGATAGTCAAAGTACGCAGTGAAATAGAGAAATTGGTATGTTTCGTATTACACCAATCTTTCGATAATCATTGATTGAACTTGCTCGTTATTTTGACTTTAAGAACCCTTGGTCAGGGCTAATCACACGAGAGAATGGTGATACAAATACTGAATCAATAGGATGATGAATGATTCTGTGGTCTTCTATGTAAAAGGTTTTGTCTAAAGTATCATTTGGCAAACCTGCGAAAAAAGACCAAGATTAACAGTCGCGCATGATGATACGGGGGAGTGCCTTCAAGAGTTCAGTTGCTCACCTCAGACATCGCGAGATAGACAATGTAGAAAAATTATAAAATGTAGTTATACAGGCAGTTGTTTAGTAACTAGAACACAACAGATAAAAGGGAATACTGTTTATTAAAGTAAGGAAACAAATACATGTGATTCTACCAGTATGAGGCACAAGCACTTGTTTGTACTGATGATGACTGCAGGAATGAAAGAAACCTATCATTATTTTATGCAGGTGTTGGTCTAACTGACTTTACGACTTGCTTGCCAATTCCATTTGCTTTCGTTTCTACGTCGACCGTTTGTTCTGAAGTTGACTTGACGCGACTTTCTTCTTCAGATGGTCTGTTATGCTCTGCTTCTTCTAAACGCAAAAGATCCAAGACGATGACATCCACAGCAGAAAAACTCCGAAAAACTAAAGTTTTCCTAGCTTCGTCGATATCCTGTAAACAACCATTAAGATACTCTTGACCTTTACTCTCGTTATCTTTATCCGATTTGCCTTCCAACAAACCTTTCACATACATCGCAAAGGCACAGTGACTGGTTTCCATTGGTAACTCTTTCTTCACTTGCTGATAGAATTTTTTGACATTGTTTTGATAAGTACTCATCTCCCGAACACATGATACCATTTTTGTTAATGCATCTTCGTTCTTTTCGATAACCTTCTGATCATTATCTTCATCCGGCCGTTGCATTTGGTTTCTTAATTTCTTTGGTTCTTCCAAATGATACATTCCATTGCATTTTAGAATAGCCGCATTCACTTCAGCAATAAAATCCTCCTCACTATATACTCCGTCTTTGGCTTCTCTCTGTTCATTTTCTTCATTCATACCTGTCGCAACGCTACAAGCAGTACTTTGTATATGCCCGCCATCAAAACGAATATTTAATGTGTCCAATTCTCGAACACAAGGTTCTGCTATCGATACAAATGAAGGTGTTGAAAGGTTATTAGATAGTCTCATTGAGAAATCCATGGTTGATGGTATTTCTAGACTATCCAACGATCTTTTTCTGCTTTGCGTTCCCAAAGACAGACAATCCAAAAGTTTCACGTATTGCTGAAGTGGAGACGAGCTTGTCGATATACAAGTTGCTGAACTTGCTTTTGTGTTTGAAAGTGTCGTACAGTCTTCGACTAACTCACAATCTTTTGGAGCGATGGGTACATGAAAGCGTGAGACTGGACTAGCAGGAGCTGAGAAGGATTTTTCAACCACTGTACCACCCACTTTATCTGGTTGTCTTGACAACGATGTGTCTTGTATTGAATAATTCTCTGTTGCAGCAACACACTGATACGGAGCTCTTGTAAAAGTAGCAGTTTCTTCAATGTTCAGGTTTGTTGTAGAATCAGGTAATCTGCTAGCGTCTGAAGATTCAAGCAAAGTTGAGGAACTGCTATTAAGGCCATGATAAGATTTGGCTTTATAAAGAGTTTTTGTTGCTCTTTTGTTCTTATTTTTCTTTCGAAGCAGGTCTGGTTCTCTGTGCTTAACATTGACTTGCGACGAAGTTTGCTCTGAATCAGCAGCTCTGGATATCTCTGTTGGAACGGATTCGAAACTGCTTTCCATTATAGACTGTTTCGTGTTATGCAGTACACCATGGTTTAAAAGAAAAAAGCTATTCGTATTTGGAAGATACTGTAGTTTTCCTTTCTTATACCGCACACCACAAGCATTACAAAGACTCTTGGCACCCTGAGGACCAGAACGCCAGAGTGGAGTCTCAGAAGTACCACAACAAGTACATCTGGGTCGTGAAACAGAGTTCTTCATAATAACTTGCCTTGTGAAAGACTTTTGTGCATTGTCCTTCGACGATTAGAAATGCCAAAATGCTTCAGAAGAATATTTTGGTTGGAATGTTTTGGAGCAAAAAGAGAATATTTCTTACGGACTTGTGGAAGATTTCCGTTAAGACAGAACTGTATAATAAGCAGTTTCATATTTGAAATACTTTTTGAATACTTTTCTAATATCTTTCTTTGTTGTCCATGTTTTTTATTATTTGAAGACTGGCAGGTCCGTGAACTGATAGTTTGTTCCCTTTTTACTAGATAGTCACATATCATAAAATCATATTTTCTGCTATTGGAGAGCAATTTATCTTTTTTACTTGAATAAAAAATAACAATTCTAAAACACAACTAGTTCACTTTTCACCGATATCCAAATGAATACTCGTCTCAGAAAGCAATGAATATATTTAAAAGGAATAGCAGATAGGTCACATCCAATAGTCGCTATTTTATTCATCTTTAGTTATAGGACTGAACCAGGTAGACTCGAATGAACTCAAGTTGGTGTTTTCCATCTATTTCTAGTTTACTGTGGGGTTTTCAACAGATGTTTTAATGAGGAAAACAGCTATTTCTTGGTAGAGTCAACTAAGAAAGTCTGAATATAAGAAGCAAAAAAGAAACTTGTAGCAGCGGCTATAAAAGATCCAAGAACTGTCAACAGAGTCCTTCCACATAGGTACCCATTCACTTGTGAGTTTCAGGAAATGTCAACGAGAATGCAACATTTGTACAGACAATAGAGCTGAACAAAATTATCAGAGACAATGGAACTATTCTCGTCAATATATTTATGTTATATTCAACTTGGACACATTCCCTGGTAGTTGAATTGATAAACTTTGTTGATACCCTGTATCTGGAATGGTCAAGGTAAGAAATGCAATGTCTGCAGCAAAACGTTTATACAAATTGTTCTTTCTATGTAAAACACTGGACCTTATGATGAAACAAAAATGTGCTTGTTTATACTGCATGTATCAAATAATGTGCGTTTCGAATAACAATACAGTTGTAAGAACATGAACACAAAGACCAAAAGAGACCAAACCTAAAGAGCCGATCTGGCACATTCTTGTAGTACATCCAGAGTCTTGAATTATTTCTAACAATGAGACGTTGCTCCAAATATTTGCACTCAAATAACACTTAAGATTATCTCAACTCTCTCCTTGTTGTAGGCATACCTCATATGCCAAAGCTTGCTCGTCGATATCGTTGCTTGTGTCTCATAAGAAGAGCAGTTCTTCTCTTTGCAAACTGTTCATCCAACTCCAATTTTCGTTTTCTCATTTCGAGCTCTAAATTACTGACATGTTGATCATATTCCATCTGCAATTCCTGTAAAGCTAGTTCCAATTCTTTTGCTTCTATGTTTTCCACTGTTGCTTGTGATGCTTGTCTCTTTATCTCTCCTATGTTATCTGATGGGTCGTTTTCTAAAGAAATGGTTCCTTTTGGTTGCATAGCGTGCGGAGATTTTGTTGAAGATAGCGAAGGTGAAGACATTGATTTGAACTGATTAAGCAACGGCTGCTTTCTAACTACTACGGAAGGTGAAGAAGAAGAAGAAGTAGGAGTGGAGCCACCATATGACTGTAAACATTCGATGACTTTTTGATGATTTCCTCGAATGGCATCTGCTAATGGTGTCTTCCCCCGGCAATCAGTTACGTTAACACTTCCACCGTATTCCAACAACAATTGGACAATCTCTAAGTGTCCCACTGCCGCTGCCAAGTGCAAAGGAGTTCGAAGGTCGTCATTGCATACATTTACCGAGACGCCAGATAAAATGAGACGTAAAACCTCCTTAGTATCGCCTGAGAATGAAGCTTGAAGCAGCTTTTGCTCATCACTCTTGTCCTCCTTCTTACTTGTATTTTCCTAAACAATAGATGAGTGAAACTTTTGTACAAACAAGAACACAGTCATACACAAGATGCATTTTGCAGTTTGTCAAAAACATCCTCTTTCTCTGGCGTGGCAGTAAATGACCTACAAGAATCAGAAAACTGTTCATTGACAACTTTACTTTCATTTTGCTGTCCAACGTCAGCTGCCATCACCTCCTTTACGACTGAGTCATGTGTTGTGGCAAAGTCAATTATTACACGCTTATCCAACTCATATATAGAAGAAAAATGAGTTTTGTTTCTTGCGTCAACTGTATTATTGCCATCAAGAAATACATCTTCGATTGAACTGCAAGTATACTTTATAAAATTTCGAACGGGCGCTTCTAGACGTATAAAATTATCATAACTTGTCTTTAATACCTCTCGGGATATGTTAAAGTTTGTTTCCATTTGGAATGACAGTTCCTAAATGCTCTTCAGTCATTCATTGCTCTTAAGATGATAATGTTCCATTCTTACAGGAAAAATTCGATTAATAAAATTATATATCGACGTAATATCGCTAGCAATTAGTTCCAAGGCAGAAACGACCACAACTTCAATAGTTCTGTCAAGACTATATCATAGTGCTTTTAACAAGGACTGTTTTAAGAGATTCTACAAAACTTCTTACTTTTCTTCAATCCTACAAATTGTACCTTCCTCGATAAGTTGAAGTAAAATTGGTATGACTGTAACTATCTTTGAATCAACGACACTGGTCATGTGGTTCGTGTCCATTATCATTCCTATTTCATTAAAAGAACGTATCTGCAGTTGAATTGCGAGATAATGAAACAACTAATAACAAACTTGCATCATGTTCTCAAACAAAGTTCAATGGGCTGTTTCCTTACCTCTAATCTCCGAGACATGTATTTACCGTACTTTTTAAGAAACGTTGAACAGATAGCAGCTTCCGGACGATTGCGTGAGTGATCCTGAAATGTCGTACTCAAATGACCAATATCAACATTTACTGTTCCTGTTCGATATTCCTTGTTCAAACTAAATAAATGTTTCAGTATTGGAACATTCAAAGGATAAGATGAAAACTTCATACACAGCACTGGCATCCACACCATGACGGGCAATACGCAACAGTTGAATTTTTATCATGTAAGCATCTGGTGGAGAAGATTCATTGATAAGGCGATGTAGCACTATGAGGGCTTTTGTAGCTATTCTCCAGTCTTCTGCTTGCATCTTTTTCCAAAGTTTTCGAAGCACGTCACAAGTTCGAATAAACGGACTTTTTTCTCGCGCCAAGTGTCTGTCATGGGAATTTTCCAAGTTGAATAAACTAGACTGTGATTTCTCCAGTTCTCTTTGAGGATTTTTCTCCTCTCCGCTGAAGTTGGATGAGACAGTTGACTCGACAGGTAAACTACCTAAACCTGACTGTTGTACATCTCTCTCAGAGACTTTGAAGGAGTATGTATTGTCTGTGGTACCACATCCCTTGGTTGCTTGAAGAAGAACTTTATAGAACCAAAAATTTAAGTATAGTTATTCATTAACAACCTGTGATGATACTTACATGCAACATGCTTTTCTTTTGGTCTGGAATATTTTGGTTTTGTTGCTTTGAGTACTGCTGATTCCAAGTCACTGGAGAGGGCAGCAGTAACTTTTCGAGTCAGTCGTTTCTTGAAGTTTCCTATTGTCACCTTTCCTTGAGATGACGGAAAGTTGCTTTTCTCACTATGTAAGGCTGTGTTTCTCACAGGACTCGCAAACGGTTTCTGAACCGTTCTTTGAGAAAAATTGACAGGAGGAAGTGGAGGTGAACTAGGAGCTTTTGTTGCCGTCTTCTCTACGGTATTCATCAAAGAGTTCCCAATGAATTCCCAAAGCTTCTCTCATCTGAACAAATGGCAAGCAAAACAAGTGCCAAATATTTATTGTTGTTAGGGTTTTATTCTTGTCGTTACAATCCAAGTTATTAAGACAATAAACCATGGTAAACACGTTGAAAATACCATCAGGGATCCGTAGTTCTCAGTTAATACTTGAACAAGAAGATGCAACGGTACTTCAGTTGGGAGATGACTTTTCCAGCGAACGAGCACAACCGCTCACCATTAGTGAGGTGTCAATACTTTTGTCTCGCAAGAGAGAAATGTTACGGGAGTTGGAAGGACCTAGAGCAGAAGAGTTTTCTAGGTAAGTGATGACATTATATGATGACGAGTGGCTGAATTCCAACATGAAGCGTGTTTAAAAAGTTTTTAGAATATGTGGAAAGGTTTGATCGGTACAAGGGTCTGGAAGCAGCTACCAACGTGAGAAACCTTCTTCAGAGACACCATGAATTGCATCCTTTTGAGGTTGCTTCTTTAGCCAATCTTTGTCCAGCAGACGTAAGTATATAAGAGCCGCAAAATTTTCCATGACTGAAATTTTTTTGTTATGGTAGGCAGAAGAAGCCAAAACCATCATTCCCAGCCTAAAAGACAAGATTGATGACTCGTCATTGAATCAGTTATTACAAGACTTGGCATCTTTTACCCAGTAATGTTATTTGAATCTGTCTTTCTTTTATCGTTAGGAAAACTTGGACTTAAGGAACTTGTAAAAGTATTTAGGCACTGCTAGTTGATTGTAGATGTGGCAAGATTCTAAAGTCTTTACTTGTGGTAGTATGCATTGGTTTGTATGATGAGGGGAAAGTTTTCATTTTTTAATTGTTCGAATCTCTTGTATGCCTTTGAATAGAGACAAGCTTTATTTTTATTTAAGATTCTTGTATATTTTCTTTCGATGGAAAAGGCCAGCAGATCGTTATTGAATGATAGAGAGACATCATTGGATACTCAGAGTTGTCTAGCAATGTTGGTTCAACAGTGTAAAATGTTTTCTTATTTTTTGTGTTACAAAGCCACAATTTATTTTCCTTTTGTTACTCAGGCTCCACATTAGGTATGAATGTGCAAGTCTTTTGGAGACCGATAACAAGCACAGTTTTGTAAAGCATTGCAAAGCCAAAGGGACACACACACAAAATTTATCGACAAGTTTTATTTGTGATTTGCCTGTTGGGTATTTGTATCAACAATGCAGTATCAGTGTGCTGGTAAGTACTGCTTGTCAATTTTTTCGTTTTTCTCTTTATTGATGCCCCTGGAAGACTGTGGCAATGCCAACGAAATACGCTTAGGGGAACCTGTTCGTTGCAACTCTTGTGGAGGTCGAATCCTGTATAAAATGAGAACCAAACGAGTTGTGCAATACGAAGCTCGTTAGATGTAAGGGATACTTTGTAAGCAAGTTGGCTGGAAGGAATAGGCTTGAAATAGCTACAAAGTTGATTTGGGAGGTTGAATGTTGGTGAAAGGAAAGGGTTGCCGGATAAAGAGTGGACCGAACCAAGTTTGACGTCTCGTTACGAAACTAGTTACATAGCTTAGACAATAGGCCCAGATAAAAATGTTTCCTTCTGTGAAAGCTCCGATGGGGTCCCATTCCTTCTTCAACTGGAATGTACAGCAATACACAAAGTTAGTAGGACATTTCCCCCTCTCAAGCAAGTATAACGAGGATTAAGACAGATTTAAATGTTCTTACGAGTTCTAAAGAGCAACAAATAATGAACGAGCAAATGGCACTACATTGCCGAAAACCTTTGAATATTTCAAAAAAGAGATTGTGCTTCCATAATTGAAGAAGCATTCCGTCTCATATAATTAAAACAATGTCTCTGCATCACCAAGTAGAAACTCTTAATCTTTTCAGAAATTAGCGAATTTCGGCTATCTCATAATCCACATTTAAATATTATAAACACGATATTTAAATGAGAAGAAAATCGGTATAACGAAACCATTCATAAATTCAACTTGTAGCATGTCTCAGAATATTGCCTACTAGGAGACCGTAAAACTAGCAGGTATGACTATGACCTCCATGTCTTTCAGTTGTTTCGTTTACATATTACTTATTGAGGCTTAGTAAGGGTTATTAGGTTTCATTTTTGAGGCTTGAAAAGGTTTCCTTGAAAGCTACATAGCCACTACCTGATGCAGCAAATATAGCTTTGCCAAATAATGGACATGTCACTTCGTGGCAGTTGAGAGTCGGTTTCAAAAGGACAAAATTGTGTCTTGGCCAAGATGAACAAATTTGATGGGATTGACACTACTCTCTGTTGGTGGACAAGCAGCCTCTACAATACCTTAATACTATAAAATATACAGAATGACTAGTTGAAAGATACACAACCAACAGTTTACTAAAACACAATATAAGAGAACGAAATGAGTTTCCCCAAACTGAAAGTTGGAAAACTTTGGAAGATCCACCAATGTGACAAGTACACAGTACTTGAGGAGAAACTGAGTACAAACTTGTAGTCATGTCAACACAGTAACAAAAAGCAAGACATTCATGTTGAAAAGATGTTGAGGATACTGAGCCCCTAACGTTGAGCAGTTGACTAGGAAAGTTTATGAGACCGACGAGTTGAGAAGTAACCCTTGAAAGGACAGCATTCATTCAAAGTAGCTAAAGGACAATGGATATAGAGGAAGACAACATCTTTATAAGCACTAGACGAAGCTCTGTTTAATTTGAATGTTAGACTAGTCCAAGGGTTGCTGCTTCAAGTTACTACTGCAAGGTGAAAAGTCCAAAAGACAAGAAACCCCGGATCAAACAGCACAGTGCAACACTATATAAGCGAAGAGGATACAGTTTTTATTACCAATGAACAAAAGGCATCATTGTCAATTGTAACTTTTTCCTCTGGGTTAAAACTAGCTTTGGTTTATTATGATTTGCCTTGTTATATTTTATTCTATTGGGTTGAGATACAGTGATGGAGACCTTGAAAGTTTCACTGAGAGGCTCCTTAAGCACTTATCGTTGAATAAATAAAGTTTTTGTGACATAATAAACATGTGCTTGATGTCACTTGAATCAACTTTGGTGATTACTCGACATTATTGTTGAAAATTGAAAAGATTTGACAATGATAGTCACCTTATCAACTTGAAAGATATGACTTTTGAATACTAGATTCGAAGAATAATATGGGCTTGTACTATTAAAATCACCAGACTGTGATGAATAATCAACAGAACCAACACTTTAACACCGACTATTTTTACCCAATTGAACAAACGGCTGAAATTCTCGAAGTCCAGAGCCCAAAGTTTTGGAAGAGTAAGGCACAAGGGAGAAGACTACTCCACCACCTGAAGAAAAGCAGAACCCAAACTTTTACTCACTTTAACACAGTAATGAAGCGTAAAATAACTAGGTAGAAAAGTTGGAGAAGCATTCTGCAGGATTTACTTTGAGTAATGGAGTGTAAAGGTTTACAAAGGACAAGAGTCAAGAAGGAACCTTTAAAAAGACAGAATTCAGACATTAATGAGTTAATTAACAAAAGAATATAACTAAAGAAAGGTTTCTGCATATATAAAAGGGTTAAAAAGAGAGTCAGCAAACGTCTAATAATGCGACATAGCTACCTTGTAGGACCTTAGTTGCAGAGTAGTTTAGAAAAGCATTTGGTGTATCTTTTTACAACTCGAATGTGAAAGTAAACCAAAAAGAATTTGTTAGAAACGACCCTTTGGAAGAAATTACGAACAAACGAAGTAAGTTGAAGGGTATTTGCAGAATAACGCATTTGGATCAAGTGGAGTGCATCTTTAGAAGGGATAGGGTAACATTACTGGTCATTCTTGGTAGAGAAGAAGGTCCAGTGACTTTTCCTAGGCACATATAGCACACAAATTTTTGTTCTATGTCGAGACAGCCTTGTTTGACGGTAGTTTGTCTTGGCTTATTGGGTTTTATTATAGACGGTTGGGGTCGAAGGAAAAGGATGTGTCAGCTTGGCGTTCAGATTAATAAGCAACGCGCGAGGCAGGATGTTAGTGCCCTTTTATTATACAATATTGAAAAGTATACTAGTTACAGGACAAAAGCTATATCGTGTTTTCACACCTTACAACAACTATGACACGAGAGCAGAATTTAAATGAGTAGTATATATATGGAAATTTCTTTCCTTGACTTGATTATATAAATTCAGAGAAGAGTCGTTGGTCTATATTTGAAGATTGTTTCTGTCGTGTCAATATTTACAAAGTTCTTTCAAAATTTGGTTGGTGTGAGTGGACCAGATGAGGGTCTGTTGAGGAAGCAACTCTCGCCAAAATTTTTCTGAACTTTGGTAACTGATAGTCTCGTTGTTTGTACTCTTATATGCAGCAAGACATCCACAATTGTTTATATTATGTTTCTATAAGAGCCTGGAGTATTTAACCAACTTGATGATCCTATAAAAGGACCTTTGGGTAATTGAACAGTAGAAGAGTAGGATTGGAATAAGCCAATTGTGATTTTACTTTGTCAAAGATGTCCAGTATAGGATTATCTTTTAATAAGAGTCATTTTGTTATGTGTTATTAAGAAAGCCTCTTGTCTTTTTGCACTGTCGATCAACTCCAAGTTTGGACACAAACTCAACGCCATCAATGGCATAGATTTAGAATGATCGCCTGGTTGCTGTTTCCTCATTGCCCATTCCATTAAAGCATAAACAGTTTCATAAGACATTCGGCAGCTTACAAGCACTTTAAAAAGGAATTGAAAATATATGGCAGAAGAACGAATGTAGACTGTTCATACTCAATAAAATGAGAAGAGCGTACTACAAGCAACTTTTATGTGTTCAGCAATATTATTTCAAAGCAAACGATACTTGTAGTTTAGAAGACGGTATGAAATTCATCTAGTCTATGTAGCAGAAGGAGCGATTGAGTGTGTATTATAGGCTGAATCAATTCAGTTTTTGAAATTCAGTTCCTAATACTTGAGTAAACTGTATTTTATCTAAATGGTTTACAATTCGATTTCAGGTTATATCTTAATTAGTATTCGATAGAGCAACGCTTGATGAAGCTACTTTCTATTTGCTTTGAGTTTTCATCATATGCAACTGCTGACCTCAAATTCAAGAGTTGATGTTCAGTTTATATCAGATTCATTGAAGTTGATATATATACTGATGAAGACCTTGGAAAAATTCAAGAAATGGTTCTCAATCACTCTTCGTTGTAATAAATAAAGTTTATATGACATAGAAAACATGCACTTGATGTTAATTGAATCAACTTTGCTTGGCGATTACTCAATATCATTATTGAAAATTGAAAAGATTTGACAATTATGGTCATCTTTTATACTCAGCTGGAAAGATTTGAGTTTTGAAATAATAGATTCCAAGAATAATATGGGCTTGTACTATTAAAATCACGAGATTGTAATGAGTAGTCAACATTACTAATAGTTCGATCCAATTGAAAGGCTGAAATTTCCTCAAGTTCAAATCAAAGGCTTTCAATTTAGAGCAAATTGTTTTGGAAGGGTAAAGCACAAAGGTGAGGAGTACACTCTCCACTTGAAGAGAAACACAGCCCAAACTTTTATTCACTTTAACACAGTAAATAACTGCCGAATAACTTGGGAGTAAAGGTGATGAACACTCTGGAGAGTTTACTTTGAGTAGCTGAGTGTAAAAGTGTACAAAGACGAGAGTGAAGAAGGAACCTTTATAAGGACAGGATTTAGACACGAATGAGTTCATAACAAAGGAATAGAAAGGACAAAATTTATTCGTGTATATCAAAGGGTTAGACTATGTTAACTGTCAACTGCCAAAGCAACTTGGCGAACCCGTAAAACGATAGTTGCAGAGTAGTTTAGAAAAGCATTTAACAAAGTTTTTTACGACTTGCTGTTAAAAAGACATTTGAAACCAACCTTTTGGAGGGAAAGGAAGAAGAAGAGAGACAAGTTGGAGTGCACGTTACAGAAGAAGGTGCTTGGATCAAGTGGAGTGCATCTTAAGAAAGGATAAGTCAACATTGCTGCTCATTGATGCTAAAGAAAAAAGGTCCAGTGACTCTTCTAAACGATATGGAGTACACAAGTCTTTGTTCTACTTTGAGATGAACCTTGTTTGACGACAGTTTATTGTGGTTTATTTGATTTTAATATAGACAGTTGGAGTCGAAGGAAAAGGGGCGTCTCACTCGCGTACGAGACAGGATGTTAATCTTGTTTTATTTATAAAATAATAAAAGTTATACTAATTGCGGAAAACAACTGTGCATTTTTATCACTCCTTACCTCAACTTTGACACTAGAGCAGAATTTAAATTTGATTGGTATGTGTATGAAATTTCGTTCGTTGGCTTGATTGTATAAATTTAGAGATGAGACGTTGGTCTACATTTGAAGGTTGTTTCTGTGGTGACAACATTTACTATGTGCTTTCAAAAGTTGGTTGATATGGGTTGACCCAATACGGCTGTCGAGAACACAACTTTCTCTAGCATTTACTGAACTGTGACAGCCAAATGTCCCCTCTTGTTTTTATTGATATATGAGGCAAGATATCCACACTTGTTTATATTATGTTTTTGTAGGAGGTTGTATTGTTTGAATAACTTGATGATCCCATAAAATGACCTTTGGGTAATTGAACAGTAAAAGAATAGGATTGGCAGAAGCCAATGGTTAACTTGCTTTGTCAAAGATGTCTAGTATAGGATTATACTCTAATATGAATCATTTTTTATGTACTATTAAGAAAGCCTCTTTTTCTTTTGTATTAACCTGTGTCTTCTTATATGGCAATGTCTTTTGAATCCAAGCTTTAATAACAGCTAAACTATTATTTCAATGGGATGGGTTTAAGATTATCTTTGTGTTGCTGTTTCCCATTGCTTATTCCATCCGTGTTGATACTAAGAACACTACATATGCCACTGTCACCATTTCAACATTTTGCCAATTGGAAACAATTGATTCAAAAGGAGAAATTTATAGTGTATATGAAAGTATAAACAGTTTCATGAGCCAGTCGACATCTCAAAATAGTATACTAGAAGAAGTCAAATTTAGACTCTTTATGCTCAAGAAAACAAGATGACCGTACTATGAGCAACTTGTATATGTTCAAGAAAACTGTTTCATAGCAAACGATACGTGCAGGCTAAAAGAAAGTATGAAATTCAGCTAGTCTATCCACAAGAAGGAATGATTTAGGTTACATTCTAGAATGAGTCCTTTTACTTGTCAATTGTTCATTAAGCTGTATTTTGTTTTGAATATTTGCAATACTATTCTACCTATATCTTATGTTTTACTCAGAAAGAACTATTCGTGATATTTGGTCGTGTTTCCATTAAATTCTACTGTTGACAATGCAGCTTTACTTTAATTGACAGTAAATTGAAGACATCTTTGACACAGCAGTGACGTGGCCTCAGTCATTGTGTACTAAGAAATCTACTGATGGTTGAATCATTCTTGAGATTTCTTGTTAAATTACCTGATCCTAATTTCATTACTTTTGTCAGCAGGTATTTATAGTTGCAAGTGATAACTTTACACTTTGGCTTTGATAAGACAGACGATATGACGTCCAAAAAAAGATCAAAAGACATTGGAAAGATAACACAAAGTAGACATGTGTAATCAGTTAAACTAATTATACTTGTGTATCATAATTGCGTTTTTACGTTCTGATGACTCTATTTTGTATTATATAAAATGTGAAATAATATAGTGAGAGCTTCCTTGCTGTTAGTTGACGTATTGATGTACGACATTGAAAGAATATTCCTAATGAGTACCATTACCTTTGGACTATAGATTCTTGTTCAATAAGAATAGTATAAAGAAACGAAATAATTTTTTCAACAACAAGAGAATGGCATAAAAGCTTATAGTATAAGAGGAAAGGAACCCTGTCACATTACTTTAAGACTATTGTAAATGTCTTGAGAATCGATTTGGAAGTTGGACTATGATCTGAAACACTGATGCTTGTTGATTCATGAAACATCTTCACTAGTACAGAAGCTAGAATCATTAGAGTTCACATGGAACATGAATATAGATATTGTTTTTTATGACCGGTTTGAAACATCTTTTATGAGCATTAGGATACTGTAGGTCGTAATTTAGAGCTCTGAACCATATCTTTTGAGTAATTATTATTGATAGAATCAAATCCAACTTAGACAGACCACAACAAAGTGGACAGATAAAGCTTGAGTCTACTTGTTACACAACTTTTTTTGTATCGGTTTTGAACGGCCTCATTGTTCTGTTTATCAGAAACAATTGAAGATTCATTGGTCTTACTTAATATCCAATAATTGACTTTCTTTCTACTGACCTTTGTGTAACTTGTTCTTCAAACAATTTACATAGCGCTTCTATCATCAAAAGATGATTAAACTGTTAATATGCAAACGAAGAAGCGAGTTAATAGATGATATTTGCTTTCAGAAACAAGCCTTAAATTGAACATATTCTAATATTAACATAAAACTAAATAAAAGTTAGGATTATTTCCAAACGTCACCGAAGAGACGTAATCAGACCATAAGGTATATTGTTCATTTCTTCTTACGACAAATGATTTGACAGTTCTGGAGTAATTTATAGCATAGGGCACTCCAAAAGCTGCTTGAAAGGATGAACTGCGATTGTAGCAAAGTTGCTTTGAAACATACAAGTCAGAACACCATTGAGTTCTGTTGCAAAGTGTATATATCTGTTGTACGCTTAGAATTCTAGAATGTTTCATTTTGCTACCAGTGTTTATATGGAGTCAGAAAGGAACCTTCTATGTTACGAGAATTCTAACTTCAATGTTACTAAAAATAGTTACATCTGTAACCATCTTTTGCAAATACACGTAATACTAGTATATATTAATATTACCTCATTGTAATTAAATATCTTCGGAAAGCACATAGAAACCATATATTTTATGGAGAGGATGTAGGCAAGTAGAAATAGCTAACTGTAGACTGGGTACGGTAAAACTGCGTTCATTGTGAACATGGCAACAAATTATGCCTTTAGCCTATTGTAACTTTCTTCAATACTCAAGTTATATGCTACTACTACTTGTGTAGATATCAACAACATTTTTCTTACCATACTGTTAGTTGTGGTTGGTATTAACAGGTGTACCGCACGCTCAAATATTAAAAACATTGTGTTCTGAACTTCAATTGCAGAATTGAGACTAGTTCACAGTAAGAGACAGTTAGAGAAAGCATGTAATGAAACTACACTACAAAGACCCCTTTAAAAATATTCAAGCTGAATTAAGGATAGAGAGAGAAACGAACGTCTCAAATGATATTACACTAGAAGATGCAACCATATAAGAGCACTTCGATGGTATTGCTGGTTTATCACCCTAGAATATAGGTTTTTCCAGTTTTATTATTTGTGTAATCATATCGCATGTTGGTAAACGATACCAAAAGGGCCAAGCACATTTGCTTTTCATTTTTGAATTGCTTTTTGCCACCTTAGTTGAACACAGAAGGATATTAAAAAAATTATTTTTCGTTTTGAACCAAAGCTCCTTATAAACAGTAGGTAGTGTATTGTGTTGCAATGTTACTCAGCAAAAGAAATAACTTTCCAAAGGTGACAGCTTTTATTTCGTCGTTGGAAACTTGCTTGTTCGTTTTGTTAAAATCAATCTAGTAACATTAGCTAACATTTAACTGGTAATGAACGACTTGTACATTGGCCTTGAGAACCAAAATTTAGAATGCTATGTACTATAACATGACCTGATAACTGCATAGAAGTTGACACTGTTCCTGAGCGTCAAACAAGACAGATCGTTAAGCTATAGGATAAATATTTCATTTGGTTTGACACCGCATGCTTTGGTTGTTTTAAGGGTAATATCAGCAAAAGAAAACTTGAGTAGTTGGTTGCAAGAATGAAATGCGACTGTAGCCAAGTAGCCTTGCAAACATGCTACTCATAACTCGATTGATTTCTGTTGCAACACACATATATCTAATGTGTGCTAAGGATTCAGAACGTGTCAGTTTTTTAAAGTTTCTAAATGGATTCGAAATTGAACTATCTTCAACACAATATTGAACATTGAGTGTTAAGAAGATTACATCAATTAATCACCAGGGTTAACCAATAGACGCAAAATTTGTATATATTAATATTACATTATTGTAATACACAATTTTGCAAATGACCTTTCAGAAAAGAAATTGACGAAAAATACTGTAGGTAACAACGATACCGAACATCAGGTACTGTGTGGGGTTCAGTTAACTTGCCTGGGTACAACCAGCAATGCAACTTCTCTGTAGTGATAATTTTTCTGCATTTTATCCAAACATGTTACATCAAACACCAACATTAATCGATGAAGACACATTGCTGGCATTGGTTTCAGTGGCCGACGTTCTTGGTTCGCCCATATTAAATAACAATACAGTTTCGACGTAAAATGTACAAGTGTAAAAAAATCGTACTAAAAAATGAAAAGTCATCACATGAAAAACTGATATTAGAGCACAAATATATTGTTTCCAAAATAATTGGTTTCCTGGCAAGATGTGATGAGAACCATACCATTGAGATTTTGGTTTTGGTATCTATACCTGTTTAACAAGGTTTGCTTGTAAAACTTTAGAAGTTATTTTGTTTCATCAATGCTTGTACAAGTATGGAAACAATATACTGCTCGAATATTGTGATTTGTTCTTCACACTTGTATTTAGCACTGGAATAAAGTTGGAAACTCAAGTGATACTCTTGGTGTACTCAAGTTGTTGTGACTTTTTAGCAGCATTTTCACTCACTATGGATAAAGAGTGTTTGTAAGAGTACTTTTTATGGAGCCATCAATCACACACTCAACACTATTCAACCTTTTTTTCCTCTTCAATGTTGACGTTATATGACAGAGGGTGCGTATATTCAATGGACTAACCAACCACGTTGTGTATAAACATCAAGTTTGTGCCTGTTATTGGCCACAAGTAAAGTAAAATTACTTTTTTTGATGTTTATTTTGAATGTTTGTCGGATTCAAATTTTTCTGATATAAAGAATCAGGTACACAATTACTCAATATTATTGTTGAAAACTGAAATGATTTGGTACTGAATTGTCATTTTGTATACTCGGTTTGAAGGTACAACTTTTGAATACTAGATTTCAAAAACAACAGATGGGTCATTATTATTCAAGCCACCAGATTCTAATAAATAGTCAAGAGACTCAGCACTCGATGCAAAAGACAAGGCCCTCCCTCTTCAATTGTAAAGGGCTGAAATTTCGGAGTTGGGAGAGTAAACCACACTAACATTGTTTTATGTATACGACAATCAAAGTTAAGGTAATTGAGTGACGACAGTTATCCAATGTAGGCGAGCCTTACAGAACTTTTTGATGAAATATCATTTCTTTATTAGATCTTATAAATTTAGAGAAGAGGCTTTGGCTTATATCTTATAGTTATGTCTAACATGTCAACATTGACTATATGCGTTAAAAGATTGGTTGATATGGTTGACTAAATGCTTCTATTGAGGAAGCAATCATCCCCAACGTTTCCACATTTGGGAAAAGTCCTGATGTCTTTATTTGTATATGCAACAAGACATTCACACTTGTTTGTATTTCTAATGAGCCCTTCTTATGTTGTTTGGCTAATTGAGTACTCAAAGAATAAATAAAAAGAAATTAATGGTAACGTTACTTTGTCAACGATGACGTTAATATACACGATTATACCTTGATATTTGTCATTTCATACTGTCATATTCAAATAACTTTATAGTAAATTTTGACTTGTTATACAATGTCGACTACATCCAAGGTTCATTCCAAATTGAATTATTTCAGTACATAAAAATAACCAAGCTTGAGAAGACTGATGCTCTATAAAGAAAGATATTCGATAAACCCACTGGGACAGAAGGACTACTTGGTTGCAATTCGTTTGTGATATGCTTCTCCTGGTATCAATTTGTGCAAAACTTTACCAATTTCCGGAATTTGAGGCATTTTGAAAACAGTTATTTGTTTAAGATACTCAGACAATATTTCTAATCTGAAATTTCTAGTCCGAAGAGAACTGACATTTTGGGAAAATAAAAGTGGTCTGAATAAAAGATCTATTCACAGGAAACAGACATTCGACAGTAAAAAACGAACATTATGATGCTCAAGTCAGACTGTTTGAACATTCTTTCATAACAACATTCAAGTAGAAACAAGAGCGAAGCAACCAGTCAGGGGCTGCCAGTCTTTACCTGTACACCAGTAATCAGCACTATAGCCATATGGCATTGCAATCTTCAACATTGACAAACAACAGAAAATATTCAATCTTGCCATAAACAATCATCTGAATCGTCATCTAAAAAATATCTTCTTTCGAGTATCTCAGTCATCTGTAGATAAGAAAATTTGAAAGTTTTCGGGAAATCCTTTCTCGACAAAGAAATTCCACATACTTCGGAACCGAAGAAACACCTTTTGCCTTTTCATATGGTAATGGTGTAACATAAACAATGGACACGTGCTCTCGACAATCAACACCATGAGTATCTAACAATTGAAAGTCTATGATTCGACTGTTGGTGTCATTGGTCTAAAACAACAGTAAACTCTTCATCCAAATTCTTTTTCAATAAACTTGCCAAACTGAGATTTTCCTGATTGGCTTTTGTTTCCATGTCCCTTTTCTTCCTTGCGTTTCTCTTTACGTCCTTTGCGACTTTGTGAAGCAGAAGGTTGTTCAACTTCTACCTGATTAGTAGTTGCAATTGTATCTAAAAGAGCATGGGATTCTTGTTTCTCTTCCGGTACTATAGATGACACCAAGGCATTCTCAATGGCAGCAGAGCCTCGGTTATGCTGATAAAACGAAGAAACAGAGACTTGGATAAAGTATACATGCCATTTAGGAGTATCCATATCAACATAGATATAGTCAAATCGAGGATACTGTTCAGATAACAATATCCAACAAGAATGAGTAAATTTCGATATAGCAGGATCAAATCTCTCTTTATCCAATCTTACCCAACTCCGACTTGATAACTTCAGATTCTTATTAGGATTCGTATCAGAGAGGAGCATAACTTCTTTTCTGCCGTCAATGAACCAAAGAAAAAACAATTCTTCAAATAAAAGACCTCTGTCACTCTTTGACTGACGAAAACGTTTTATAAGGTCTTCCATGTACTTTCCCGAACCAAATCTGTCAATGAAAGAAGACAGCAACACATCACGAGCTACACTGTTGTAGAATTGTAAATACATATCGTCCTTTACAATTAACAAACCTCGATCTCGATATGAACCATCAAGCTATATTGATATTGGGGACCTCGCGGTCCATGAACAGTTTATATAACATCTTGTCGAAACGATTCCTTGCCATATCAGATGGAAGACTTTCTACATATTCATCATGTTTTGACTCCATTTCTGGATAGATCTTTGTGGTAAATTGAGTCTTTAAAGGACCGAAATCTTCACTAGTATAGTCCTTCGCAAGGGAGACCATTATAGCTATCATTCTAGGTACTGCTCCAGTGACTTCAAGGACATCTGCAGCATATATTTTCAAGATCACAGGATAGTCTTGCAGTGCTATCCATATATTGTATTCTTCGAGACTTAACGGCTCAAGATAACGAACACAGTCACGATAGCCACTAGGCAAACGCTGTTCAAACATGTGATGTTGTGAGCCTGCAATTAAACACCACAAGAGTTCTAGAACAATATATGTAAATACTGAGAA